>UESW01004356.1:823984-880799 GCA_900491605.1 Calamus simplicifolius | reverse complement strand
AAACTACTTGCATATTTCCATTTAGCTAATCAAGATTTACATTCTTAGGGTAATCTAGCAACTTAAACCTAGTTCGATAATAATTACATCAGGTTACGTTACAAGCCAAAGCTTTTCTAGAATAAAAATATGAATAATGATAAAAACTTCTTCGATTTTATATTAACTTAAAGATGGATTAATTAAAAAAGTTGTTGCTCAAACTACGGAGCTTTGATGGTGAAAAGTGGTGCTCTAGTGGCTAGCGTAACAGGGGTGCTTTAAGATTGGTCAGGCTTCCTCGTCCCGATCTCTGGCAGTCTTCCTTGTTTTTGATGGCAACTGATAACTCCTCTGCTATGAATGGCGATGATTGTCGCCAAGCGACTGGGGGATCATCGCGGCGCCAAGGAATCAGCAGTTTGTGTGGTCAGTGTCGTCGCCCTCCCGGCGGAAATCGCTGAGCTCGAACGGCTATTCCCGTCGGTAATCCAGCTGCCCTCTGAGACTATCGACAGGGAGATCAAGGACTGGCTTGCCGGAGGCTTGTTAGTTCAGAGTCTTTTTGTTGGGTGCCTCCGGAAGCGTGGTTCGGGAATTCCGCGTGCTGGGATCGCTGGAGGCATCTCCTCAATCAGCCTCTCCCATCGGTTTGTCTTGATGAAATTTGAGGATCCGGCAGCCAGGGATGCTGCTTTGCTTCAGCCTTGGGTTGTTAATGGACAACCCCTTGCGGCTGAACCCTGGCGCCCTGATTTTGTTCCTCGGCGGAGGCTCTGTCAACGGCGCTGCTCTGGATCCGCCTGCCCAACCTCCCTATCGAATACTGGTCGGAGGAGGCATTGCGGTCCATTTTAGCGGTGGCCGGGGAGTTTGTTGCTTTGGATCCCTCTACGAAAGGCAAACGATGGGGAAGCTTCGCCCGTGCTGCAGTTAGGGTGGATCTCAGTCGCCCTCTCCGGCCAGGTGCGTGAATCAGGGGGACCGGCTCCCCGTTTTGGCAGCAATTCACCTACGAGCATGTCGAAGGAGTCTGCCCCCGTTGTGGATCTATTCATCTGGGTGGCCTGTGCCCCTCTTCTCCGCCGCAGTCCTCCGCCTCTGTTCCTCCACGTTTCGGTCCGTGGATGACGGCGACTCGGCAACGAAAACCTCCTCTGTTGATGAATCTGGTGGCCTCCGATCTTCAACGACCTCATCACCGCCTGCGGTCAATCGCCTTCTCCGGCCCCCGGTGATGGATGGACGATTCCAAGGAAGCTTGCTCGAAGACGAAACGCTCCAGTGTCTTCGGCTAGCTTGGGGGAGGCTTCGATGCCCAGATTATCTGAAGGAGGCCCCTCGTCACAGGAAGTTTACTCCGTGCCGGTTACTGTAGCCAAAATGTCTGAAACTTTGGCACCCGGCTCTAATGTTCAGAAGATCCAATTAAATCCTCTTTGAATTCTCAATTGGATGGGCAGAAGGATAAGGAGCATTGCTTAAACTCTGATTTCAAATTCTCTGCGAAGGCCCCAGCTTCAATTCATCTGGGTCCTGGCCAGGTTAAGCACTCCTTGCCATTTGGTTTTGAAACAGTGCCTCTAAGGAAGGCTTATTGACTGAATCTGGGAGCAAGCTGGGAACAAGTACCAAAGTGGCCACTAATCCCTTTAGCCTTCGTGGATCGGATCGATGGGCGGAGTGCCCAAGATCCGGGAGGATGCTAATCCTGTCTCCACCAAACGGGCCCGGCCAGCGGAATTTATACCACAGAAGGCAACTCCCAAAGCAGTCAAAGCTAAGGGCAAAGGCCGTGCGGGTCCTTCCCAGAAGGTGATCTGTGGCTCTAATCTGCCACCCGGGATAGCGGTGATCATGATGCTGCTGTCTCTATTTTGAAACAGGCAATTCAGCCTTCTTCTCATGGGTCAGGGGATATGGAGCTGTCCCAGCAGCCAGCTTCATCTGATCTGGGCATATTGTCATTGCCATCAGGCTCTGTTCAGGGAGTTGTGGCAGTGATGTCCTCTGAAGGAGGCCATACTGATATGGACATGATGGGGTCCCAAGTAGGGGGACAAGACAAACCCCAATCTGACCAATGAAGATTCTTATATGGAATGTCCGAGGAGCCTCGAAACCCTCATTTCACTCCTCGTTTAGTCGGCTTCTGCAGCTACATCATTTTGATATTGGTATTCTTCTGGAAACTCGCCTGTCGGGACCTAGTCTTCTTCGATTCCGGCGCCGGGTTTCTCGGTCTTGGGGTTCCTATGCAGTGAACTCCAATGGTCTTTCTGGGGTATTCTGGCACTATGGCGGACCCCATCCATTCGTGTTGATGCTTTCCACTATTGTCGTCAGCAGGTCGCCTTGGTTGTTTCCGAAGGGACTGCTTCTCCTTGGCTGCTTCTGGGTGCTTACGCCAGCACGGACTATCGGGAGCGACGCTGCCTGTGGGCTGAGATTATTATACTCCTCGATCAGGGCTTTCCTACTCTTGTTGCTGGTGATTTTAATTGTATCGTGAATGCTTCGGAAAAGCGTGGCGGTCGCCGATTTGTTGATACTCCGAACTCTAGTGAGTTTCGCTCTTTCATCTCCTCTGCGGGTCTTTTGGATCTGGGATTCTCGGGGCCACAGTTTACTTGGTGCAACAACCGTCAAGGCTCTGCCCGTGTGTGGGAACGTCTGGATAGGGCTATGGCCTCCTCAGGATGGCTTCAACATTTTCCTCGTGCTACCACCACTCATCTTCCGCGGATTGCTTCAGACCACTGCCCTTTACTTATATCTACCGAGCCGTCCTTTATCTGTCGGGTTTTGGTTTGAGCAGCTTTGGACTTGCTATCCTTCTGCTCGAACTCTGATTCACCAGGTCTGGCGTATGGCGGTCAGAGGGAGCTCTACCTATCGGTTATCACGACGTCTGGATCTAGTGAAGCGACGACTCCAAAGATGGCATGGTAGGGAGGTGGGGGACCTGCAGCAGCGGGTGCAGTCTGTTGAAGCTGATATTACTTATCTTCAGTCTAAGGAGGATCGGGATGGTGGTCTCTCTTTGATTGATCTTCAGTCTCTCAGGCAGAGCTTGACCTTGCACCACAGGTTACTCAGCCAGCAGGAGATTTTTTGGCGCCAGCGATCTCGGATCCAGTGGCTTCAGGAGGGTGACCGAAATACCAGATTCTTTCACCATGCTACTTTGGCTCGTCATGCAGCCAACCGGATTCGCCGTATTAGCGATGAGGACGGACATATCTTTGAGGATGATGATGTTCGGGAGCATATATCTCGATTTTTTAGACCCGTTGGTCGGAGCAGGTCGCGGAGGATCTCCTTGTTCTCCTGTCTCACAGTCTGCTAAGGTTACTGATGCTGATAACGGTAATCTTACGACGGATGTGTCTGCGGAGGAGATTCGATCGGCGGTTTGGGCTTTGGGGCCTGATAAGGCTCCAGGACCAGATGGCTTTCCGCCTTTTTTCTTTCGGCACTACTGGGATATTGTAGGGCAGGATGTTGTCTCAGCTATCCAGTCTGTGTTCTCTTCGAGATCCATTCCTCGGGACTGGCAACGAACATACATTGCCCTTATCCCAAAGCGTTTGGATGCTCTGCTCCCCAGCACTATCGACCCATTAGCCTGTGCACCTTATACAAAGTTTGTGCCCGTCTTTTGGTCACTCGGATGCAGGGTATCATACCGCGGCTGATCTCACCTGAGCAAGGGGCTTTCATCCGGGGCCGCAGTATAACCGATAATGCCCTTATTGCCCAGGAGTTCATGTTTGATCTTCAGCGGGCGGGGGCAGACACAGATTAATGGCTGTGAAGTTGGATATGGAGAGAGCTTATGATCGGATCAGCTGGACATTTCTTAGACAGACGCTTCGGATTTTGGCTTTGCTGATCTCTTCATTTAGTGGATTATGGCTTGTGTTCAGTGGCCTACCTTCTCTATCCTGATCAATGGTAGCCCGACCGGCTTCTTTCCCTCTGCTATGGGTCTTCGCCAGGGATGCCCCCTCTCGCCCTTTTTGTTTATCCTATGTGCTGATGATCTCTCCCGCAGTTTTGCTCAGGCTGTTGGTGTGCGTCAGTTATAGCCGTACATGCCAGGGCCCGATGGTCCCCCTCTCTCACATCTGCTCTTTGCGGATGATTGTATCCTGCTTAGCCCTGCTACTATTCAGAATGCGACGGCCTGCTCAGCTATTCTGCAGTCTTATTGTTAGGCTTCTGGCCAGCTTATTAATGTGCAGAAATCTACCCTATGTTTTAGCCCGTCTACGCCACACGTCATCGTGCTGCCATCTCCCAGTTATTTGGGATTTCGACGACATCTGACCATATGTCTTATCTTGGGATCCCTATTACCGGGCGGAGTCCTCGTCAGCACGACTTTCGACCTCGAGCGACGGATTACTGATAGATTGGACAGATGGCAGGTTTCTGGCCTTTCCATGATGGGGCGTGTTACTCTGCTCCGATCTATCCTTACCTCACTCCCTCTGTACACTTTGTCCAATGCTCTGATCCCCATCTCTTGCCTTCGACGGATAGAGCGTCGGTTTCGTGCATTCTTATGGGGATCGACGCAGGGAGGTCATGGCCTTCATCTTCTGTCTTGGGAGATGGTTTGTTTGCCTATTCGTGAGGGCGGCTTGGGGATTCAGTCTTTGGTGGTCCGCAGACAGGTCCTTATTGCTCGGCATGCCACCAGATTCTCCTGGAACCTCATTGCTTTTGGAGCTCTGTTATGCGTGGCAGATATGGAGGATGGACTTCTGAGACGGTCTCCCGTATCCCACGTGGTTGTTCCTTCATGTGGAGAGCTATTTGCCAGGTTGCCCCACTATTATGTCTGACATTCATTGTATGGTTGGGGATGGGAGATCTATAAATGTTACTTATGACACCTGGATAGCGGACCTTCCGTTTTCGCGGTGGCCGACATTCCTAAGCTCTGAGGTTGGACCTTTGATGTCTGTTTCTGCTCTGATTAGCCAGCACACTAATGCTTGGCATGTTCCCACGGTGTCACGGTTTTTTGGAGGCGAGCTAGTGCAAAGGATCCTTGCTACCCCGCTTGTCTCCTCTGCAGCTTCTGATACCAGACTCTGGCGTGGCTCCTGCCTTCCTCGTGCTTCCACTAGAGATCTGATTGATCGCATCTGCCCTCGGTCTGTGGGTCTCGATGATGTGGCTTGGATCTGGCGCTTGCCCTGTCACCCCAGGATCCAGCTTTTTTTATGGAAATTAAGGTGGGATCGCCTTCCTACCTGTTCCCTTCTGGCTGGGCGGCCTCAACATTAGCCCGCTCTGTCCGATATGTGGGCTCCAGGATGAGACAGTTGAGCATGCCCTATTTACCTGTTCCTATGCCTCCCAGATTTGGTTGCATCTTCGATACAGTCCTTGGACGACGGAGGAGGGACCCGGCCGACGGGTTCTATTGCATGCTGTTCACACAGCTGTCCAGAGCGGCCGATGTTTCAGGGTGTGTATCTAGCTTATTTGGCTTATCAGATATGGCTGACCCGTAATCAGATCGTCTTCGCTGAGGGTACGGCCTCGACACAGACTATTATCCGCACTGCCAGCTTCCTTGCTACGGAATATCTCCGCTCTGATTTGGATAGTCACTCTGACAGACTGGGCATCTGGGACTCCCCTGCTGCTTCGGTAGCGCACCGTACTACGGTCTTTATTGCCTGGAGCCCCACCACCTGGTTATGTCAAAGTGAATTTTGATGGTTCTGTAACGGGTCGCATTGCTGGATCTGGATTTATTATCAGGGGGCCTGAGGGTGAGCTGCTAGCGGCTGGCGGGCATGGTTCTCTTGACATTTCGGTTCCCATGGCAGAATTGCAGGCTGCGTGGGCTGGCATAATCTACGCTGTTCGCATCTTGCGTTCGCGCCGGTGGTTATTGAGGGAGATTCTATTACGGTCATCCGGTGGATTCGACGGGCTCCTGATCTTTGTCCCTCCTACAACCCTTTGATTAGTGATATATGGGATATGCTCCAGTCCAGCTATGATCCTTTGATTCGACATGTCTACAGGGAAGCTAATGATGCAGCTGATTGGGTTGCCTCGGCTGCAGCTCGCCATTCTGGTCAGTGGGAATGGCACCCTGGTGACCCTTATCCGGTTATTTTGTATTCCGATATTTGGGGTTGACTCACCCCAGAGTGGTGTGATCGTCCGCTTGTAAAAAAAAAAGATGGATTAATTTGTCTTGATGTAAGTTTTTAAATTTATGACCTATCATCAATAGATTATTTTATGTTTTGCAAAATAAATTAAATATAATTTAAATTAAATAATTAATATAAGTTTAAGTAAAGTGTGTGATATGTATAGTATTAAATTAGATTCATTTTAATGAGTATTTTATATGAGTATGTGATATAAAAACATGAAGACTTAATAGCTATTTTTATTTTATAATTTGATCTTAACTTTAATCTTCACTAATTATTTGTACAAAGAAGTTAGAAAGTTTTTTTTTTTTTTTTTGGTACAAATGGGCGATCACACAAGTCTATATGAATCAGCCCAGAAACATCTGAATACAAAATCTGCTGTAAAAGAAGAGGACATGAATCACCGGCTTCCAAACCCATGATCCGGCATGCTGGGCCACAAAAGCAACCACCCAATCCACCGCCGCATTGGTTTCACGGTAAATATGACGGATCTGGACAGTGCCAATCTCCTGCAGGATATACCAGATATCCTTAAGGATCGGATTAGAGAATTATCAAAACAAGCCTCCTTCTGCAGCCACGAGATAACCGTCATAGAATCCCCCTCAATCATGATCCTATGAGACTGGAGAATCCGAACGGCATAAGAAATCCCCGCCCAAGCTGCATAGAGCTCAGCCAATGGACAGAGGAGTCAAAGTAGCAAAACCACCGCCGCCATCAAATCTTCTGATGGCCCCGAATGATGAAATCAGGACCAGCAGCTCTGCCTCGGACACTTCCATCGAAGTTGATTTTGACAACCCCTGGAGGGGGGCTCCAAGAAAAGAAAATCGTATGCCGGTTCGCTGCCAAAGCAGCAGGGGAACCCCAGTGGCCAGAAGAGTTAAAACCAACAGCATGACTGATGCAGACTAGGTTCGCCATCAGAGCTCTAATTTTCTCACAGTCATATGAGGAGAAATACTGTCGATCGAGAAGATGAGCTGGTTTCTCGACAACCAAATGTGATAAGCCGTTGCAGCCCAGAGACCTCGCTGATGCTGAGAACCCTCCCGGATATCATAGAAGAAAGAGGAGCGCGGGGAGTCTATATCATTCAGTCTGCTAAATAACTCATCAAAAATCATATCCGACTAGTTCTGGGACATAAAAAATTTGAAAGTTTGAAAGAAAAAAAAAAAAAATCAAGACGATAATGCTTTGAAGTCACAAGGCTTTCTATAACTTTACATAAATGAAAAATATTATAATAAATTTGAATAACTATTTAATATTTATAAGAAAAATATTTTTATTGTTTCCTAGGGGATAACATTAATAACATTAACACGGGGAACTACACGACATCATTTCTTTGTTATGCGACCGAAAAGAGATTCCCTCTAAAACTGAGATTGCTGGTGAGATGTGGCTCGAAGCTCAAGGAATCGAAATCATTGTGCCGGATGCTGCATTGCCCGCTGGTACTTGGTCCTGGGTACCCCCCCACCGCTCTTTCGGATTTAAAAGACTCCAATCGGTCAATGTCGGTAGAGCACCGACTGCGGAGTTGCTGCAACTCTGAGAGCTTTTAAATCGATCGTTTCGTTCAAAAGAAGAAGAATAACCACGGCAACATGTTTTTTTTTTTTTTTTTTTTTTTTTACAAACGAATAATCGTATAGATGAATCAAATCTGATATATTAAATATAAAATTAAAATTAAAATAAAAGAATAAAAATTTTTTACTTTTCAATTTCAAAAGTTGAGTGATGGGTCATTTGTGTAATCAATATCATTAAATTAGCTTTTTTATAGACATGCCGAATTTAAACAGAAAACATCAGAACGAATATAGTACCTCAAAGGATTGATGGGCAAATAAAAATAACGACATGTTTATTGGAAGAAGATCATTTCTTCATTGGATGTTAAGATGCGATTTCTTAAATTTTTCTTTAAATTTAATAAAAAAAATTATATATTTAGAATTTAATTTTATTTATTATTGATTAATTTTTATTTAAATTTTTAAATCATGTAATTTTAATGTAATAACAAGTTAATTAAATTAGTAAATAAATTTGAAGCATTATAAATGGTATTAGATATGATTCAAATGTACTAAAGTTTGTGGGCATAAAAAAATATCTACGGTAAAGTTTTATCATGGCATAAAGTTATCTTTATAGTATCAACGATTTAATTCGAAGATAAATTTTGACTAACTTATGATATACAATAAAAACATTATATGTTTATAATTTATATTCATCTGTCATTAATTAACTTATACTTAAGCTATATAATTTTGATCTTTACCCTATTTGATTAAACTAACAGATAGATTTGAAGCTTTACACGAGTTAAGCTTGAGAGGAGTGCACAAGTACACAGCTATATACTTGCGCGTGTTAAAGTGGCAAAGAGATACTCTATGATTTTCTGGCTTAAGTGGTGATAATATGCAGTATATACTTGAGAAGGAAAAGTAATAGGCTAATTGGTCTTTGTTTAATAATAACATTAGGCAGGATATGGGTGAATATTAGCCAAATGTAGAATTTTATATTTATATTTAATTTAAATGAATATAAATATCAATATAAATTAAGTATTATAAATAAATTAAAGGACATAAAAAAGAAATCTTCACTCAAATCTCAGCATATCTAAATTTTAGATAATTTAAGCTATTAAATATAATTTACTATATTTGAATAACTTGTACGATACAAATGATTTGATTTAGAGACCGTTGGCTAATACATTGAGAGGACATAAAAAAAAGTATTATCTTATATTACTTGAATTATCTAAATTTTTAATCAGTTGATGCATGAACTATGAATTTCTAAATCGAATAAGCTTTTGTCTATAAGCATTTGAGAAATAGTAAACTGTGTCCAATGAATCAATAATTATTGATATGTTTAGATTTGAGTAAATATGCTCTTAAGTCTAACTAAGTCAAGCTACAAATATAAGTCAAACAATTAGATTTTACGGCCATCAAACCAATGATATCACTAAGTCAAAAAAAATAGATTAAGTTATATCATATTAATATGATTATTTATTTTTCTAAAAAATTTATAAGTGCTACATGAGATTAAATATCATATTATATATACCTATCCATATTTATATTTTTTTTGCTATTAGATATGAATATAGATACAGATATTAGTCAAATTCATAAATTCATCCGCTATATTTTAGCTCTATATTTATATACCTTATCAATTTTGCTTCTTTATACATATGTGTCTTGATTCAATTAATTTATTATTAGACTAAAATCATATATTAATTGATAGTAGGATATTGAGTTATAAATATTAATTTTTTTATTTAATATAAAACTATTTTTTAAGTTATTACAAATATAATTACTCCTAGCATTTGCAACATACAGAACCTAGATAGTAGCCTATAATAGCATTCATTTTTTTAGCATCAGTGCATGATATAATAAATTATTATTTTTAAAGAAAAGACTTCCTAGCAACATGTAATAATCAGTGATTTTTTTTTAAATAATAATGTGTTGAATTAAAACAGGCTATCCGTCAATTCTTTAGCCATCAATGGCAGGCAACAGTGGTGCCTAAGGTCAATTACATGATGGTTTCATATTTATGCATAGCTTATTTAGAAATATGTGAAGCTAAATCATTGGCTCTACTTTTTCTATCCTTTATTTTTTTGTGCCGGTTGATAAGTCATTCTTGTTCATAACCAAACCTAGATCGAGGATAAAGGACGGCAATCATGCCCAATAACGTCAGCCTTGTATTGTAACACAAGGCAAAGGCAAAGAGAGAGAGAGAGAGAGAGAGAATGGTGTCCTAGTCTTTTCACACTTTTGACGAATATTTGGATGGTGGTACTTTGTACCAATTGCTGTTGCACTGATGGAAGGTCTCAGTCACACAGCAATATTTGAGTTTGGATGGAGGCTAAAATGCCACAAGACAGCAATGCTGCTTCCAGCACCAACAGTAGTAGTGCTGGACAAAATGGTTCTCATGTTTTCCAAAATTTAGAAGGAATGATTAGAGATTTATAGATCAACTTCTATAATTGATCTCTAGAAGACCACTGCCAAATTGAATCCATTCCAAAAGATAAAAATGCCCACCTAACACAAGTAATCAACAGATCCCTCCCCCCCTTTTTTTTTTCTTGGAAAAAAAGAAAATGGCTATGGGTAATGCCATAAATAAATAAGCCGGTTCAAGAGTCCAGCAACAAATTAGCACATATACTATTACTATATGACAGAGTTTAGGAAGATGCGCTGCTTAGGCAGTGTTTGATATAGGATAAGAGGAAATATTCTTTGAATATTTTTTTTTATTCTCAAATGCTATAGCTCTGAAAAAGTTTAACAAAAGAAGATAACCCATGTTTAACCATGGGTTATCTCCTGAATTTATTCCTAGAGAATCAGGAACAACTAAAGTTATCCCTCGATGACAGACTTGTAATTTTAAAAAGGTGCTTATTCCCTCAGCTATCCTCTGGATAAATGCTATCCTCTACATTTATCCAGGGATAGCTTTTGAGCTATCAAACACTGCCTTAGGATACAAAAGCTGATCCCATCCGATAAACCTAGGTTTGGATCAAGAATTTTTTAACCAAGGGTTCAATATGAGGGAAATTTCCTAACCCCAACTTAATTTAAGTTGTTCTACTATGTATTATTAAAACTTAGATCAAACTTGGAGGTAGAGTTATACTTGCAAGGAAACCGTTTTAGTTTCTTTGAGTCATGGTGATGGATAAATATTTTAGTAATTAATCTTTTTCTTGATCCTAATTATTAAATTGTTTTAGAAATTGATTAGTAATAATTATTTCGCACATATTTATACTTATTTTTCATACGCCTGTATTAATTTTTATATGGAATCGTATTTTTTCACACATAAAATGTTTAAATATGTAAAGAATTATAGATCAGATATTAAAAATGGCAGTTAAACAAAGAATCAGGTTCCGATTATTTCTTAAAGTTGAGAAAGTCACTTATTATTGATAAAATAAATGAATAAAACTTTATTGAAAGTAAACAAGAATTTCTAATCATATCATATTATTCTTCTTTTAGAGGAAGCATTTTGATTGGTAGGTAGTTGCCATGTCATTATTAATCAACACACGTCTACTCTACCAACAAATTCAAGAACACATGCTTTGACTAATATAATTTCTTCTTCAAACACGAAATTGCTACTCCTTTGCTAGCTCAGAAGCTAAAATTGTTCCTTTGAGAAGTTAGAGTACATTCTAGTTTTGATGTCTTAGGTGTCAAGTTTGAGGACGGAACCAATTCATTAATTAATGCCGAGGTGTTCATAAAATGGAAGGTAGACTTGATCCACCGAATCATTAAATGTCCAGATTTATAAGACGGAAGGTAGACTTGATGCATATCCATGCTCTCTCTTTCTCATTTTGATAAACATCAATGAATAAGCCACATATATATATATATATATATATATATCAAGGGTAGTCCTTATCCAAGAATCTTAACTTTCAATTCCAAGTCAACTAATAGTACATCTAATTTAATTAATTTTTGTACGCATGTTTTCTAGTCAAATCTTCTATATATCGATCATATTATGGTTGGTCTATGGCAGAATCCCATGCACCGACCTTAGATTAATATAAAGGTTATGACTCATATAATATCAAATTCTAATGTTATCCCTATTTCTCCATTAATTAGAAACCTTATCATCACCACTTAACTCAACGATTTTCAATAGAATGGATGTAAAGAGGAAATAAAATATTCAAAATTTGATAAAAAGATATTGCAAGAAGGCCAATGCAGACATGCAAGATGGTATATATCTAAGAAGATTGATTACAAGGAAGAATTAATGGAGTATGGGACACTCTTTCCTCTCTAATTAACAATTTTTTTTCAGAAAAATAATAGGTGTAGGTTGGATGTCCTATTCTAATGGATGCATGTGAGGAGTCAATGAAACATATAATTGTATATAGAAAGAAATTGAAATGAAGTAAAAGAGTAAAAGAATAGGAATAGATGGAGCCCGGATAGCTCCTAAAAGCACACTGATCATAGAAAATAGCCTTCCCCCACAACTCTATCCTATTCTTCTCCAACTCATCAATTACACACAGTTGAAGTTGGATGCAACTTGAGCTGTGGTTCATCTCTAGTAAGTAAATATTATTATAGAGCTCCAATTAGACAGCTAGAACTAGAAGAAGGCTTGCTGGCTAACAACTAGAAATTAACTAGCATTTCAAAGGAGGAGGTGGCAGAATTAATTAATTAATGGCGATGTCTAGTCTTAATTGAAAATTTACATGCCAGAAAATGATGTTCTGTATGCACTCTGAATTTGATAATCTGGAGGTGTCCCCCATTGCTTCGAATCTTATATGGAGATGGTGTGACGTGTGACAGGCGGTCCCAAAAGAAGACAGGCATCATGGTGCCAATTAAAGTCCCTTGTTTTGTTGAGACATGGCGTCGGATGGCCTTTCCTAAATTCCCATATTTTCAACTGACCCTTTGAAAACCGATAGTAATGATGCATTACGCCTTGGAAAGATGTCAAAGATGTCAATGCCTTTGGCGTTACGTGATAATTGTGCTCTGCGTCTCTGGACCCACCGTGGACCAAAGCCTTACCATCCAGTAGGCAGAAATCCACTTGGTTATCCCCTTTTTATCTTTAGTGGAGTTGTCAATTTGTAATCCGGCCTCTTAATGCTTGTGATAATAATAATTAATCGAGCCATGAAATATTAATAGGGCAATCAATTAATCCATCCAAACAACTCCGAACAAATTTTTTTTTTTTAATACAACCACTCTTGCATAAGTCAAATCGATAAATTAAAATATAAAATTTACTATAAAATAGTAAGATAGAGATCATCAAACTGCTAACCTCATTATCCAGAATGACGAACTGCAGCAGAAATAACCTAATCGACCATGGTATTTATTTTCTGATAAATATATCGGATCAAAAGCATACAGAAAGAAGCCTAAAGAGATGCTCAAATATCACATAGAAAAAAATTATGAAGGGAGCATAAATTTACATCCCGTCTAATCCAATAAACTACCATAAAAAAATTTTTTAATAATCAATCGACAAGAGTTTAAATAAAAAATAATATAAGTAATGTTAGTCAAAACAGCCTGAAGTTCAGCAAAAGAAACCGAAATATACAGTGAGCCGAGCATTCCTTTTCAAACATCTGGACTTTTACGTCCATCACACTCCAACTGACATCCGATTTTTTACTAATGTTTTCTGAGTCATGTAGTTTTAGGATATGATAAAGTATCGTAGTAGGCTCAATTCATATTGCCAAGGGACTTTAATTACATGTATTTTTAATTAAATTTGAATATAAATTTAGATATAAACCCTTAGTGCGTCTATATGGTAAGAATGTAAATGATTAAACAGAAAATATGTGGGAGCCCATTTTAATTTTACATTGATTATGTACTGAAATGATCTTAGCTACTTCAATAAAACTAAGAAATTTAAGTATATTTTTTATTTAGCATTTTTTTAGTAGAGTCTTGAATTGTAAGACAATACTTTAATTTAAAGTTTGTTTAACACTAAGGGTGTATTTGGTGACCATTTTAGAAATAGGTGATATAAATTTTAGTGGTCAAAACTCATTGCTTGTAGTTTGATATGTCATAATAATCAAAGATTATAGGTTATCTAACATCATTATGTTTGGTATGCCATTAGAATTTAAGATTATTAATTATAAAATATCAAAATTATCTCTATTATACTTATATATGCTATCACATATATTATATCATATATTATAATATATAACTAATATTATACAAATAATATAATAGATAAATTATACTATAATATAGCATAATATGATAATATTATAATGATATAATATATTATATCTTATATATATATAATCAAATATCACTAATATAATATAATGCATAATATTATATTACAGTGTAATAATAAATATTTTATATATAATATTATATAATATTTATTATAAATAAAAGGTGTTTTTGTTTATGGATTTTCAGTCCAAAATTATCGCAAGAAAATGATCATATCGTTAAGGATGGTGATAAAATTATGATTCAAAAGACGAAGATAATTATTTTGAATCACTGCCGTATAATATCATTTTAGTATAATCAAATAGAGGATAGTTCATTCACCATATTCCATGAATTAGAAGTAATTTTATATGGATCATTCTATATTAAAGGCTCCCTAGAAGATGAGGACAAAAATTAATTAGAATTTTAGAGCGAACCATGTGGTAAATAAATTTACTTTTAGGAATCTTCAGGAAAGCAGAAGAGTAAATTAAGCAAGTTTCCTGGGATATATGAGTCCTTTCAAATTAAAAAGAGACGTATGCTTGTTTAGTTAACAAAAGAGAAAGAAACCATCCAAAGGAAAAGCAAGGCAAAGGATTAAGTAGTGTCGTTTTGGAAACTCCCCTTTCGTAGTAAACCTTGCGAAGTCTTTGAAGGATCAACAGGCTCGTTCCACTTCTCCTCCACATTTGCGTCAACCTAACGGGAAACGTAATATTTTTCAAAGGAAAGAATGGGCAAGTACGTATCCATCACTTCATTTCATGATACGTTAGATAAATAAGAGTTTCCTTTAATTCAACATCACCAGAATTAAATATCTTATAAAAGCGAAGATTAAAATAACATTCAAACAACCTAACATGCATACCGAAGTTTGCCATGCAGTCTAAACACCACGTAACAAAAAAAAATAATATCAACTTATTTCCTTCCATTCTTGATGTTGTAATCATCGGAGCTCCTTGCACCCATATAATTAATTAGCCTATACGATGTCTGAAACTTGCTTTATTCGTTTGATAGAACTTGTAACTCGCTTTATATACAACCCCTTAAGTCAGTCTTCCCTTTTTCTTTTCTCCCATTTTAAAGGTACACTTTGAGGCCTGGCCAAGCCTTTGCTCTTTGAGCCATGAGGGAAGGAACACCTTCAGTGATCAGGATGGAAAAGAATGGCTAAAAAACCGATTCAATGATTATTTTGGGCTTGGCAGTGATGGCGCCAAGACACCCTCCTCGAGCATCGGAGATGAAGAACATTTCTCTCCTCGAGGTCCTGCAAGAAAAGTTTCCTGGGACCGGCGACGCCGGTGGGGACCCTCCGACGATCAAGTTAGCTGCTTGGGCTCAGACAAAGAACCGCTCCAGCGAAGAGGAGCTGAGGCGGTTAGGATTTTTGCTGGGAGGAAGAAAAGCTCCGAAAAACCAGAGTTCAGATCCCACTTACAGCGTGAATATATGTCTTTTATACCTGTCCGAATACAGTGACTTGCAGCCTTGGAAGATCTCTGTCGTACCGTCACCGATTGATGTGACTGGGCTCCATTGCTAGAGGTAGCGAGTCGTACACCCTAGCAAGGCATGGTGGCGCACAGAGACATGCAACGTGCCAAACACCATTATGAGGCATTGCCCTCCGTACCGGGGCACAATCACGGAGGTACTGGGTGGTACGCTGCGGCGAGGCATGGTCATGCACAGGGGCATGCAACACGCCAAACATCGTTATGAGGCATGGCCCTCCGTACCAGAGCACAATCACAGGAGTACCGAATGGTACACTACGGCAAGGCACAGCCATGGGCTGAAAATCATGTGTGAGCACTGTGCATCCTGATAGTTGCTGTTTTCCTTGGCAGTTGAGTCGCGTGTTGATCGCTGATGACCCAACCCCGAGGGTGCCGAGGGTGGGGGGAACGACGATGCACCCCGAGGCCGGTAGGGGCCCCGGGGTTAAGAAATGATGGCCCCACCCCCGACCCCGAGGGGGTGCCGGAGGTGGGGAAATGACGATGCACCCCGAGGCCGGTAGGGGCCCCGGGGTTAAGAAATGATGGCCCCACCCCCGACCCCGAGGGATGCCGGAGGTGGGGAAATGACGATGGACCCCGAGACCGGTAGGGGCCCCGGGGTTAAGAAATGATGGCCCCACCCCCGACCCCGAGGGGGTGTCGAAGGTGGGGAAATGACGATGGACCCCGAGACCGGAGGGGCCTCGGGGTTAAGAAATGATGGCCCCACCCCCGACCCCGAGGGGGTGCCGAAGGTGGGGAAATGACGATGGACCCCGAGGCCGGTAGGAGCCCCGGGGTTAAGAAATGATGGCCCCACCCCGACCCCGAGGGGTGCCGGAGGTGGGGAAATGACGATGCACCCCGAGGCCGATAGGGGCCCTGGGGTTAAGAATGATGGCCCCACCCCTAACCCCGAGGGGGTGCCGGAGGTGGGGAAATGACGATGCACCCCGAGGTCGGTAGGGGCCCCGGGGTTAAGAAATGATGGCCCCCACCCCCAACCCCGAGGGGGTGCCGGAGGTGGGGAAATGACGATGGACCCCGAGACCGGAGGGGCCCCGGGGTTAAGAAATGATGGCCCCACCCCCGACCCCGAGGGGGTGCCGGAGGTGGGGAAATGACGATGGACCCCGAGACCGGAGGGGCCCCGGGGTTAAGAAATGATGGCCCCACCCCCGACCCCGAGGGGGTGCCAGAGGTGGGGAAATGACGATGCACCCCGAGGCCGATAGGGGCCCCGGGGTTAAGAAATGATGGCCCCACCCCCGACCCCGAGGGGATGCCGGAGGTGGGGAAATGACGATGCACCCCGAGGCTGGTAGGGGCCCTGGGGTTAAGAAATTATGGCCCCACCCCCGACCCCGAGGGGGTGTCGGAGGTGGGGAAATGACGATGCACCCCGAGGCCGGTAGGGGCCCCGGGGTTAAGAAATGATGGCCCCACCCCCGACCCCGAGGGGGTACCGGAGGTGGGGAAATGACGATGCACCCCGAGGCCGGTAGGGGCCCCGGGGTTAAGAAATGATGGCCCCACCCCCGACCCCGAGGGGGTGCCGAAGGTGGGGAAATGACGATGTACCCCGAGGTCGGTAGGGGCCCCGGGGTTAAGAAATGATGGCCCCCACCCCGACCCCGAGGGGGTGCCGGAGGTGGGGAAATGACGATGGACCCCGAGACCGGAGGGGCCCCGGGGTTAAGAAATGATGGCCCCACCCCCGACCCCGAGGGGGTGCCGGAGGTGGGGAAATGACAGTGATTGTTGTTACCTTTTCTGACGACGTTGGGATCAGTCATATCAGATGCCCCCTCGCCCCTGGGGCGAAGCGGGTCCCACTGCTGAGGCTCAAGGGGCGTTCTCCACGTGGCTGATCCCAACCCTTGACTTCTATGCGGACGGTGCGGGGAATGTAAGGAGGCGGCCCCCCGTACACCGCGCCAGCCATGATCACCCTCGAGAATGAAGACGGGCTCTTCAGAATCCGCGCGAAAAGGTGTATCATCATTTCCTCTCATTACGGCGACGTCAGCAAGGTCCCATCACTGGCCAGGGGCGTGCCGCACCACGCGCCGGGGCGCTCCTCAAGGCGAACCGACGTATAGCAAGAAGCCGCGTGGCTGACGAGACATGGCGGGACATTTTGAAAATCCAATAAAGCTAGCCAAAGGGGGGCGGGCTGATACCTCATCGCCATCGTCTTCTTCCTTGTCTGTTCCTCAGCTTCTCCTGTGATCTGCAAGCTTACTCCTGGTCTTCTTTTGACCTCCCAGGTTAGCTCCTTCTGCCTTACCCATGAGTTCTCCTTCCTGGACCTCGGAGGATAGCTCTGAGGACCGTCCTCCCTCTGTGGGGCGCCAGACCTCCCCCATTCCTTCTCCCACACCTGAGTGGTCCTCTGATTCGGAGGACCACATCCCTCTGGCCCAGCGACGGGCCACCGGTGGGGCCCCATCAAGGGGCCACCGGTTGAGGGCCGGGACCTCATCGAGGGTGGAGGAGTCCCCAGAGGGGACAGCCTCCGTCCTGAAGCGACCGGATCTGGAAAGGATCCGGGCCCGCTACAGGATCCCTCAGGAGGTCGAGTTATTCCTACCAACACCTGACGACCGGGTCATCTCCTCCCGACCCGGTCGAGTAGCCCTTTATGAGATCTGCCTGCAGGCATGTCTCCGCCCTCCCTTTCATCCTTTCTTTGTCCACCTACTTGATTTCTACTCTTTGACTCCTTCTCAGCTAGTCCCAAACTCCTGTCGTGTGATTAGCGCTTTTGTTATTCTCTGTCACCGCTTGGGCATTACTCCTAGGATCAGTTTGTTTCGCAATTTCTACTCCCTTCGAGCCCAAAAAGGGTGGTAGCTATTCCAGCCCCGACCCAACAGGGTTCTGAAGCTCCTCCTGCCTTCGTCAATCAAGGGATGGAAACCCCGTTTCTTTTTTGCCAATATTGACCAAGTCCGGCCCCGGTGGGGGGACCCCGACCTCCGAGGGAACGTCGCGGCCATTCAGCCTGGGGACCGGGAGGCGATGGGGGTATTGCTGACTGCCGAAATCCCCGGTACACCCTACTGTTAGCGGAGGACAACTTTGAGCTGGCGGGTCTCGTCTCCCAGCGGGGTAAATTCTCCATGCTTAGTCAGAAATTCTGCTCTTCTTTCTTCCTTCCTCTTCTCTTTTTCCTCTTTTTTTCTCTTTTTTTTTTTTTTACAGTTCTGAAAACTTGACTCGTGTTGTGCAGCGATGAAAGTTCCAAGGGCGAAGTTGTTAAAGGCCGTCAAGAAAAGGGGCCGGGAAGGACCATCCGGGGGGCAGCAGGCCCTGGCCCCAAAGCGCTCGGTGATCCGGGCCTCCCCCCCAGCACTGGCCTCCCCTCCCGGGGCTCCGCAACACGTCCCGGTCATCGCGGAGGTCGACCTTACGGCCGACACTCCACCGGAGGCGGGAGCCGCAGCGGGAGGTACCGCCATAGAGTCAGTGGCGGGGGAGCCTGCGCCAACCGAAGGGCTCCCGGTCCCCGAGGGAGCGACCCCATCTGGCGCTAGCAGGGACTGGGGTGAGGGACCATCCAGTCCCGCCAGTCCACCCCCCGAGGGGTCGGTTAGGGGCGACCCGCACGCAGAGCCGGGGGGATCTGAGGCGGCAGAGGGAGGTGGGGACGTACCCAGGTCGCCCCTGGACTCTCTGGGCGATGGCCACTGGGCCGAGCGGGTCTTGGGCTCGGTCCTGGATCCTAGGATCACCGAAGGTTTTGGTCGTCAGAAGACGGGCGAGTTCTTCCGGGAATCTTACACCGCCGCGTTCAGGGTAAGCAACCTTCTTGCCTTTTACCCCTTATCGTTCATGTATACACATACTTTACTGACTTGGGGGCTTGTGCGTGCAGATTGTGCACTCCCTAAAGGCTGCTAGGGAGGTGATCCGCGGGGGAAAGAACCTTCTCCGGGAGGCGCAGGACCACGCAGAAGCAGCAGAAAGGGCGCTGGAGAAGGTCAAAGAGTCCTGCGCTAACGAGGTGAGAGCCGCCGAGAGCAAAGCGGAGATCGAGGCCAACCACACGCGTGCAGCGATCTCCCAGATGACGGAGTCCGAGAGCGCGGTCATGGCGAGGGATATTCATATCTCGGAGCTGACCTCGGCTCTTCGGGAGGTTGAGGAACGGGCGGGAGCGGCGTCGGAGGAGGCTAGAGTGGCGAGGGAAGAGGCCGAAGTGGCGAGGGAAGAGGCCGGAGTGGCAAAAGAGGAGGCCGACCGGTATAAGGAAGAGACAGGTCGCGCCAGAGAAGCTGAAAGGGCCGCGGCGGAGGCCTTGGCTGCGGAAAAAGCTCGAGCTGCCGGGCTCGTCGAGGAATACAGGTCATCTGAGCGTTTCACAGACGACCTGGCCGAAGCTTCAGCCGCCGTGTTCCTCGACGGGTTCCAGTACGCCAAGGAGAGGATGGCCAAGGATCTAAATTTTCTCCGCGCACTAGAGGTTGAGCCAGAACCATCGTCGGACCTGGCCCCTTTCGACGACGAGCCCGCACCGGCGGAGCCTTGAGTTTGCACCCGTTATCTTGCTGTCTCTTCTTGCTTCTGTAAGCCCGACTATGTCAAAGTTTTGTAATCCTTTTCTGTTAATGAAAATACCCTTCTCGACGATTTTTGAACTGTTGTTGACTTTGTTGATTGATATGTGGCCCCACGACCCCGTTCGTCCCGACGATTCTGGGGGAACACCTTCCCACCTACGCCACTCCACCTTGGTTACATGAACCCGCGAGTTAAAGCTAGGTGGGGTTGAATCTTGGGAGCGGGGGCACCGCTGATCGGGGATTAGGCCGGTAGGCTCCCTCGGAGCTATAGGCATAACGCCCGGTCAAGCATTGGACCTGGTGTTGGTCTGGCGCGCAGCTTGATGCCCGCGGACTTAGCTTTGGTTTGACCGGCAGGGTGTTGGGTCTTGACTACGAAGAATCATTGGTGCACCGCTCCGCCGGCGGTTAGCCAAGCTTTATGCCTGATTAGCGCAGGGCTTTGAGTGCCGACGGGGCGCCGAGCTTTTGTTGTTGAGAGCCAGTGGTACACTGCTCTGCCAGTGGTACACGGGCTTTATGCCTGGCTGGTGCAGGGCTTTGAGTGCCGATGGGGTGCCGGGCTTTTGTTGTTGAGAGCCGGTGGTACACCGCTCTGCCAGTGGTACACTGGGCTTTATGCCTGGCTGGTGCAGGGCTTTGAGTGCCGACGAGGTGCCGGGCTTTTGTTGTTGAGAGCCGGTGGTACACCGCTCTGCCAGTGGTACACTGGGCTTTATGCCTAGCTGGTGCAGGGCTTTGAGTGCCGACGAGGTGCCGGGCTTTTGTTGTTGAGAGCCGATGGTACACCGCTCTGCCAGTGGTACACTGGGCTTTATGCCTGGCTGGTGCAGGGCTTTGAGTGCCGACGAGGTGCCGGGCTTTTGTTGTTGAGAGCCGGTGGTACACCGCTCTGCCAGTGGTACACTGGGCTTTATGCCTGGCTGGTGCAGGGCTTTGAGTGCCGACGAGGTGCCGGGCTTTTGTTGTTGAGAGTCGGTGGTACACCGCTCTGCCAGTGGTACACTGGGCTTTATGCCTGGCTGGTGCAGGGCTTTGAGTGCCGACGAGGTGCTGGGCTTTTGTTGTTGAGAGCCGGTGGTACACCGCTCTGCCAGTGGTACACTGGGCTTTATGCCTGGCTGGTGCAGGGCTTTGAGTGCCGACGAGGTGCCGGGCTTTTGTTGTTGAGAGCCGCTGGTACACTGCTCTGCCAGTGGTACACTGGGCTTTATGCCTGGCTGGTGCAGGGCTTTGAGTGCCGATGAGGTACCGGGCTTTTGTTATTGAGAGCCAGTGGTACACCGCTCTGCCAGTGGTACACTGGGCTTTATGCCTGGCTGGTGCAGGGCTTTGAGTGCCGACGAGGTGCCGGGCTTTTGTTGTTGAGAGCCGGTGGTACACCGCTCTGCCAGTGGTACACTGGGCTTTATGAAGATTTAGATAGCTAAAATTGAGTCTTGTTAGCATTGAATAAGCGGCGAAAGCCCGAGCAAACACGGATGATACTTAACATGAAAAGAGGGATACATTACTGATAGTACCGGCGGAGGTTATCCGCATTCCACGTCCTGGGGAGGGGTATCCCCTTGAGTTCTTCAATCTTGTAAGCCCCATGGCGCAGCGCCTCGGTGATCCGGTAAGGTCCTTCCCAGTTAGGGGCCAGCTTGCCTCCTTTAGTTGGCTTTGAGACTTCGGCCCGCCGGAGGACTAGATCTCCTGGCAGGAACGTCCGGGGGCGCACGCGTGCGTTGTAGTACCTCGCGGCCCGTTGCCGGTAGGCTGCCATTCGAAGCCGCGCCCTGTCCCGCACCTCTTCCACCAGGTCGAGGTTGGCTCTCAGTTGGTCAGGGTTGCCTTCTTCACTATAAGCCTCCACCCGGGGCTGGGTGCTCCGATCTCCACAGGGATAACAGCTTCGGAGCCAAAGACTAAGCTGAACAGCGTTTCTCCAGTGGGGGCTCGAGGCGTCGTATGATAGGCCCATAGCACGTTGGGGAGCTCCTCTACCCAACGTCCCTTGCAGCCGTCCAGTCGAGACTTCAGTCCTTGGAGGATGATTCGGTTGATCACCTCGGCCGCCCCGTTGGTTTGAGGATGCCCAACGAAAGTGAACCTCTGAAAAATACCCAGCTCGGAGCAGAACTCCCGAAAAGGCGCATTGTCAAACTGACGGCCATTATCAGTGACTAGTGTGCGCGGCAGGCCGAACCGACATATGATTGACTTCCAGAAGAAAGACCTTACTTTGCTCTCAGTAATCTTGGCCAGAGCCTCAGCCTCGAGCCATTGGTGAAGTGGTCCACCGCCACCAAGAGGAACTTCCGCTGCCCGGAAGCCGGGGGAATGGACCCAAGATATCCATGCCCCACTGGGCAAAGGGCCAGGGCGCCACCAGGGGGGTCATGTTAGATGTCGGCTGCCGCTGGATGTTGGCATGACGTTGGCAGTTGTCACACTTCTTGACAAGCTCGGCTGCATCTTCCTTCATTGTCAGCTAGAAGTACCCTTGACGCAGGGCTTTGTACGCTAGGGCTCTGCCCCCCAGATGACTCCCGCATACGCCCTCGTGAATCTCCCTGAGGATATAATCTGATTCAGTTGGCCCCACACATCTGAGGACTGGGTACGAGAAAGATCTCCGATAAAGCTTCCCGTCCATCACCAAGAATCTCGGGGCCCTTCGTTTGAGCAGCTTGGCCTCTGCGGGATCCTCCGGGAGAGTGCCGTCAGTCAAGTACCGGATGTAGGCATCCATCCAGGAAGGCTCCTGCTCCACCGGTAGCACTTCATCCACGGCCTCAATGCTCGGGGCTTGTAGGTGCTCCACGTACGTTCTTCCCAACGTCCCCTCGACCGAAGTGGCCAAACGGGACAGCGCGTCAGCCCTGGCATTCTCTGCCCTGGGGATATAGCCGACGCGGAAGTAAGAAAAATGAGACGCCTTGGACTGCACCTTGCTCAAGTAACGGGACATGGTGGGGTCCCTAGCCTCGTACTCCCCGGCAACTTGCCCAGAAACGAGTTGAGAGTCCGTGAAAGCTCTCAAGCGCCCCGCGCCCAGCTCCTTAGCTAGTCTCATCCCCGCCAGCAGGGCTTCGTACTCCGCCTGATTATTGGTCGCTGGAAACTGGAATCTGAGAGCGTACTCCATCACGTCTCCCTCCGGGCTTGCGAGAATGAGTCCGGCTCCACTCCCTTGAGAGTTTGCTGCTCCATCTACATGCAGGATCCAATCCTCCACCTCCCCAGATGGGGGAGGGTCCACAAACTCCTCCGGTTGCGCCTCCTCCATGTCCTTCTCAGCCCAGGAGCACTCGACTAGGAAATCTGCCAGCACCTGGGACTTCATGGCTGATCTTGGCCGGATGGACAGATCGAACTCGCTTAGCTTGATGGCCCATTTAGCCAGCCGGCCGGAGGTGTCGGGGCGAGACAGAATGGCTCACAGGGGCTGATCCGTAAGCACCATGATGGAATGAGCTTAAAAATAAGGCCGAAGGCGCTGAGTAGAGACCACCAGGGCGAAGATAATCTTCTCAGTTTTTGAATACCTGGTCTCCGCGTTATGGAGTACCTTACTGGTGTAATAGATTGGCTTCTGGGCTCCGTCGGTATCCATGCGCACAAGCACGGAGCTAACGGCCTCCGAGGAAGCGGCCAGATATAGAAAGAGCTCCTCTCCATTTTCAGGCTTGGACAGCAGCGGTGGAGTGGAGAGAAACTGCTTCAATTCCTCAAAGGAGCCCTGACACTCTTTTGTCCACTCGAAACCGTTAATCTTGCGCAGCGCCTTGAAAAAACGTAGACACCTCTCCGCCGACCTTGACATGAAACGACTCAAGGCCGCCACCCTCCCGATCAGGCGCTGTACCTCCTTCTTGCTGACCGGGGGCCGCATCTCCAGGATGGCCCTGATCTTGTCGGGGTTGGCCTCGATCCCGCGCTGGGTCACCATGAAACCTAGGAACTTGCCAGCCGCTACTCCGAAGGCGCATTTGTGGGGGTTGAGCTTCATCCGGTACCGGCGCAGATTGTCGAAAGTCTCCTCGAGGTCCACCACATGGTCTTCTGCGCTGGCACTTTTGGTCAGCATATCATCCACATATACCTCCATGTTGCGCCCCAGCTGGTCTTCAAAAATCTTATTCATTAATCTTTGATAAGTAGCCCCGGCGTTTTTCAGTCCAAAGGGCATCACCCTGTAACAGTAGGTCCCCTTCTCCGTGACAAAAGAGGTTGCTTCTTCATCCACTGAGCTCATCTTGATTTGATTGTACCCCGAGAACGCATCCATGAAACTGAGCGTCCCGTGCCCGGAGGTGGCGTCTACCAGCTGGTCGATTCGGGGGAGCGGGAAGTCTTTGGGACACGCCTTATTGAGGTCGGTGAAATCCACGCACATCCTCCAGCTTCCACTGGCCTTCCGAACCATCACGACATTCGCCAACCAGTTGGGGTAGCGCACCTCGCGGATGTGGCTAGCCGCCAATAGCTTCCGCACCTCCTCATCAACAGCCTTCTGCCGGTCCGGGGCAAAACTCCTTTTCTTCTGCCTGATAGGCCGGCACTCCGGTCGGATGTTGAGCTGATGTGTAATCACCTCCTTCGGGATCTCGGGCATGTCGGATGCTGACCACGCGAAGACGTCGGCGTTGGCCCGCAGAAAGGTGAGGAGCCGATCACGGGCTTCGTCTGGAAGTGAGGCTCCAACTCGAACCATCTGCGCGGGTCCTCCCCGAGGGGGAAAGTGAGCAGCCGATCGGCCGGTTCCCCCCTCCTCTCCAAGTCTCGCGGGTCAAGGGTCTCTGGTGTCGATGCAGATGGCGGTGCAAGCTCTGCCCCCTGGGGACTGGGGGCCAAGTGATAGCATAGCGCCGGCAGGTCCTGCTCTCCTCGCATCTCGCCGATCCCACTGGTGGTCGGGAACCTCACCAGGAGCCGCTTGGTGGATATAACGGCATCCAAGAGATTGAGCCCGGGTCTCCCGAGAATTGCGTTGTACGCTAGGGGCACACAGACTACCAAAAATTTTATAAGGACAGTGCTCTGGCACGGAGCCGTTCCAGCTATCACGGGAAGAGTAATTTCCCCCTCGACCCTCATAGAATCCCCCGTGAATCCCATCAAAGGTGTGACGATAGGTCGAAGTAGATCATGCGACAGGTTCATGCGAACAAAGGCATCGTAATTCAAAACATCTACGGAACTTCCACTGTCGACTAGGATTCGTTTTACAGGGTGTTTAGCAATCGTCATGGATACGACGACGCTATCATCGTCTTTATTTACAACCCCCTCTAAATCCTCTTCGAAAAAAGGAATTACAGCCTCCACTCCTCCCTTCCCCCTTGGTCTCTTCGACGGGCCCCCTGCCCCCCAGGAAATCATCGCTACCGTCTTCTCCGTCGGGGTGTTATCGATTACCGGCGGCACAGGCGCTGACGGGCCAGGAGCTCCCGGGTTGTTCCTTTGGACAAACTTCCTCAGGTGGCCTTGTTGAATGAGGTCTTCAATGGCTTTCTTCAGCTGCCGGCAGTCGTCGGTGTTGTGGCCATGGTCCCGGTGGTAGCGGCAGTAGATTTTTGTTCCGGGAATCTTCGGGTTGATGGGAGGAGGACGTTGCAGATAGGGCTCCCCTTCGATCTCCAGCAGGATTTGGGATATCGGAGCGAGCAACGGAGTATAAGGCCCGTCTCTCGGTGCAGGAGGTCGAGGACGATGGTCTGGCCGGCGAGGAGGCTCGGGCCTCCTAGGGCGGGCTTCAGCAGGTTCTGGCTGGGCTGGCTTCCTGAGTATGCCCCCGCCAGCCTCACGCCGAGAAAAGTCAGCTTCGTCTGCCTGGATGTACTTTTGGGCGCGGATCAGAAGTTCGGAGTAGGAACCCGGCGGCTTTTTGTCCAGAGTGTATGCGAAGCGAGAAGGGCGGAGCCCTCGCTTCAGAGCCAAGGTAGCTATCGAATCCTCCAAGTTATAGACCTCCAGGGCGGCCTACTTAAACCGGGCGACATAGTCCCGCAGGGACTCGCCATTCTTCTGCTGGACGGCAAACAGACTATCTGCCACCCTCGGGATCTTTTGGCAGGCGTCAAAGTGGGCCAGAAAAGCCCTCTCCAACTGGCGAAAGGAGTCGATGCTTCGTGGCGGCAGGCGAGAATACCAGGCCCGGGCAGCTTTTTTCAGAGTAGCCGGGAAGGCCACACACATAAGGGAGTCAGTGGCCCCCTGAACTTGCATGAGCACCTTGTAGCTTTCCAAATGGTCCAGGGGTCCGTAGTCCCATCGTATGGGTCCAACTGAGGAAGGCAGAACCAGGTAGAGATTGGCTCCTCCATGATGCGGCGGGACAGGGGAGGCCGACTGTCGTAGTCAGTCTCCGGCAGGTGGGTGATTCGATGGCTAAGTTCTTCCAACTTCTGATTGCACTCCTCGATTCGACGCTCAGCTCGACGAGGCATTCGGCCGTCAAAGGAGCCCTCCCCCGAAGATTCAGAAGAGGAACGGGGGCGGCGATGTCGGCGCGGGCGCTCTGCCTCCTTCCCGTGCCGCTGCTTAGGAGAGACGCTGGCGTGGCGAGAAGGAGACCGGAGCCTTTTGGACGCCTCGCGGTGATGCGGCTTGGCCGGGGATCGGCGGTGATGCTCTGAAGGGACTGGCGATCTCCGGTGGGAGGAGTGCTGGCTAGGCTGCATCACTCCAGGGACAGACGGGTTCGGCTCCGGTTGCTGCAAGGCCGCTTGTGCTGCTGCTGCATGCCTTTGACCACCGCCGCCAGCGACTGGACCTGGGTGGCCAGGGCAGCGAATCGATCTACTTGAAGTGGCTGTGGAGCAGACGCAGGGGCATCATTCTGCGGAGCAGAAGGCCCTGCCCCCTGGAGATTCGGAGGCTCTGGGAAACAGGTTACGAGAGCCGGGGGGGCCTCCGCGGGTGGACCAGCCCCGCAGCGCTGCCCCCCAGCGCGACCGGCTGAAGCTCCCTTTGTTCGAGTTGTCACCATGGCTTTAAGGTCTTGAAGACAGGAGAAAGAAAAAGCTACTGGTTCGACGTCTTTCTTACACTCCCCCTTCCTGGCGCGCCAATCTGATGGCGCCAAGACACCCTCCTCAAGCGTCGGGGATGACGGACGTCTCTCTCCTCGAGGTCCTGCAAGAAAAGTCCCCTGGGACCGGCGACGCCGGTGGGGACCCTCCGACGATCAAGTTAGCTGCTTGGGCTCAGACAAAGAACCGCTCCAGCGAAGAGGAGCTGAGGCGGTTAGGGTTTTTGCTGGGAGGAAGAAAAGCTCCGAAAAACCAGAGTTCAGAACCCACTTACAGCGTGAATATATGTCTTTTATACCTGTCCGAATACAGTGACTTGCAGCCTTGGAAGATCTCTATCGTACCATCACCGATTGATGTGACTGGGCTCCATTGCTAGAGGTAGCGAGTCGTACACCCTAGCAAGGCATGGTAGCGCACAGAGACATGCAACGCGCCAAACACCGTTATGAGGCATGGCCCTCCGTACCGGGGCACAATCACGGAGGTACTGGGTGGTACGCTGCGGCGAGGCATGGTCATGCACAGGGGCATGCAACACGCCAAACATCGTTATGAGGCATGGCCCTCCGTACCGGAGCACAATCACAGGAGTACCGAATGGTACACTACGGCAAGGCACAGCCATGGGCTGAAAATCATGTGTGAGCACCGTGCATCCTGATAGTTGCTGTTTTCTTTGGCAGTTGAGTCGCGTGTTGATCGCTGATGACCCGACCCCGAGGGGTGCCGGGGGTGGGGGGAACGACGATGTACCCTGAGGCCGATAGGAGCCTCGGGGTTAAGAAATGATGGCCCCACCCCCGACCCCGAGGGGGTGCCGGAGGTGGGGAAATGACGATGCACCCCGAGGCCGGTAGGGGCCCCGGGGTTAAGAAATGATGGCCCCACCCCCGACCCCGAGGGGGTGCCGGAGGTGGGGAAATGACGATGGACCCAAGACCGGTAGGGGCCCCGGGGTTAAGAAATGATGGCCCCACCCCGACCCCGAGGGGTGCCGGAGGTGGGGAAATGACGATGGACCCCGAGACCGGAGGGGCCCCGGGGTTAAGAAATGATGGCCCCACCCCCGACCCCGAGGGGGTGCCGGAGGTGGGGAAATAACGATGCACCCCGAGGCCGATAGGGGCCCCGGGGTTAAGAAATGATGGCCCCCACCCCCGACCCCGAGGGGGTGCCGAAGGTGGGGAAATGACGATGGACCCCGAGACCGAAGGGTCCCGGAGTTAAGAAATGATGGCCCCATCCCCGACCCCGAGAGGGTGCCGGAGGTGGGGAAATGACGATGGACCCCGAGACCGGAGGGGCCCCGGGGTTAAGAAATGATGGCCCCACCCCCGACCCCGAGGGGGTGCCGAAGGTGGGGAAATGATGATGCACCCCGAGGCCGGTAGGGGCCCCGGGGTTAAGAAATGATGGCCCCACCCCCGACCCCGAGGGGTTGCCGAAGGTGGGGAAATGACGATGCACCCCGAGGCCGGTAGGGCCCCGGGGTTAAGAAATGATGGCCCCACCCCCGACCCCGAGGGGGTGCCGGAGGTGGGGAAATGACGATGCACCCCGAGGCCGATAGGGGCCCCGTGGTTAAGAAATGATGGCCCCACCCCGACCCCGAGGGGGTGCCGGAGGTGGGAAAATGACGATGCACCCCGAGGCCGGTAGAGGCCCCGGGGTTAAGAAATGATGGCCCCCACCCCCGACCCCGAGGGGGTGCCGAAGGTGGGGAAATGACGATGGAACCCAAGACCGGAGGGCCCCGGGGTTAAGAAATGATGGCCCCACCCCCGACCCCGAGGGGTGCCGAAGGTGGGAAATGACAGTGATTACCGTTACCTTTTCTGACGACGTTGGGATCAGTCATATCAGCAGGTAAATGCAATTAATTACTACTTGTTGGAAGAGTTGACGCTTGATAGGAGCAGCTGACAAAATGAGAGCAAAAAAAATCACCTAGCAAGAAGCCTTAATTATCGAGTCCTGTTGCTGCTGGGTTCTGTCCTCTGATTCGGACGCGGTCAAGCTTTAGAATAGGCTGGAATCCTAGGCGGACCTGCAAAATAATCCTCACGCGAGAGGCATTGGAGGTGGCCCTCTGCGGAAGACCCTCCGACGCTCAAGTCAGCGAAGATCAACAACGAACAAATGTGAGGAGAAGGCTCCCGCTGAAAAGTCTCTCCAGGGTGGACCTTTCTAGAGCTCTGAGCAGAGCGTTAATAGTGACAAGGGCTGAGCAAGCATACGTGTGTCGTGAGTGTGCAGAATGGCATAACTGAGGGGGTCTGGGGCTGTGATATTTATAGGCGATCACCTGATTCTTTGGACACATCACAGAGGGTCTAAAAGTTGTTGGGATTCGAAACTGATTCGAATCAGGCTGTTACAGGGCCGGTAGGATCCATATCCGGTTGGTTAGAGAATCAACGGTCAGGACCGAGCTATTATCATACCTCAGCTGATCGAGCTATTATCAGTTGGCCGAGCTATTATCATACCTCGGCTGACCGAGCTATTATCATACCTCGGCTGACCGAGCTATTAACAGTTGGCCGAGCTACTATCATACCTCGGCTGATTGAACTATTATCAGTTGGCCGAGCTATCATTATACCTCGGCTGATCAAGCTATAATCATACCCCTACAGGCCAAGCTATCCCATACCTCGGTAAATTGAGTCTCATCATACTTCGGCAGATTCAACCATCTTCTATACTTCGGCCCGACCGAGGTATCCAAGCACATCTGCGGGAACACACATGAACTAATAAGATTTCAAATAGGAAATCATGCATGCGCTACCAGAAATGGCCTAGAGCTTATGTAGTCCCTGAATCTTGAAGCATCATCTGCTCTTCCTGGCCGTTGATCTTCTAACCAACCGGATACGGATCCTACCGGCCCTGTAACAGCCTGATTCGAATAAGTTTCGAATCCCAACAACTTTCAGACCCTCTGTGACGTGTCCAAGGAATCAGGTGATCGCCTATAAATATCACAACCCCAGACCCCCTCAGGTATGCTATTTTGCACACTCAAGACACACGCACGCTTGCTCATCCCTTGTTACCATTAATGCTATGCTCAGAGCTCTCGAAAGGTCATCCTGAGAGACTCTTCCGCGAGCCTTCTCCTCATATTTGTTCATGTTGATCTCCGCTGACTTGAACGTAAGAGGATCTTTCGCAGAGGGCTACCCCCAACGCCTCTCGCGTGAGGACTGTTTTGTAGGTTCATCCAGAAAAGAGCCTATTCTAAAGCTCGATCGTATTCGAGTCGAAGGACAAATTTCAACAGCAATAAGTCATATCACAACTACAACAGTGAAAGAAAAAAAAAAAAAGTTGATCTTGTATAACGCTGAGAGTAACTGCCGTCACCGTTGTGCTAGCGCTTGATATCGTGGTGTGGTGCATATACTATCCAATCGGTGTGGACTGGAACAATGACTAAAGGCTTCGTGGCGGGCTCTTGATCCGTATCCCACTGCGGGCTCTTGATCCGTATCCCACTTTCTTTTGAGGGGCTTTTTTTTTTTTTTTTTTTAACATCCCCTCGCTGTAGCAAATTTTACATGAATTATATAAAATTTTTATTGATCTACATGCATTATATATAATAAAATTAAAAAAATAATAGAAATATAATTTTAAATTTTGAGCATGACATGCATTACCATCCGTTCAACCTTTTTTAAAAAAAAAATGCAATGCACCTCACATTTTCTGAATGGATATCGTAAGTTTCCAACTATGGTGTTGTAATTTTACAATCTATATTAAAATCTTTCAGGATGACATAATTTTATAACTACAGTGTAATAATTTTTCAACTAGGATATCGTAATTTTTTTAAACCGAGATATCATAAAGCTTTATCTTAACATTTTCTGAATGAGTATCGCAATTTTATAACTGCTGTGTCGTAATTTTATAATTAGGGTGTCGTAATTTTTTTTGGCTTTCTGAATGGGTATCGTAATTTCATAACTATGGTACCATAATTTTATAACTGAGGTATCATAATTTTTTTACAACGATATCAGTAATCTTTCTGCGATGTTGTAAAGCTTTGCCTTATTTTATAACAAGGATACTATCGTAATTTTATAACAGAGATATCGTAATATTTTTTTTGGAAAGTAAGCTATCTCGTCCTGTCCCATCAGGAATAGCGAATTACTTGTAAATTTGTAATCATGATCCCTATATGGACCAATAAAGAAAGGATGATTCAGTCCAAATAAAATTTGTTGCATTGAAGGTGTGTACAAAGTCTTTTCCTTCTTTTGAAGCATCATTGACGGGGCTTGGGCCGACGTTGATTAGCTTGATTCAAATGCCAGGCCCGGCTCGACGACAAACTTATAGGGCCCAGGCCTGCCTGACCAAACCGGAACCAACGGATCCGATGTAACCCGACTCAAAAATCATTTTGGGCGCAAGATCGGAAAAATTAGATTCATGGTGACACATCGATCCCACGCCCTGTTCCCCACAATCAAATCATCCACTAGTTTCAAATTCGTCAAAACTCCTTGCTTAAATTGCTCGCCTTCTACCAAAGAGAACCGGACAAGGTGAAGGTAGGCTTCTACACCTTGCATCCCAATTCGATCTTAGATTTATGAATTTGTATTTTATTTATTCATTATAATTAATTCTACTCGCAAGCACTCAACTTAAATTTGTTCCTAACCTTCTCCATGTATATCATAAATGAGTAATTTACTCAGGCCAAAAGATATGTTGGAGGGGGCTCCTGGTCATCCATTTAAGTCTTGTTCGGCATTAGTGGTAGAGTTTTTTTTTTTTTTTTTATGTTTTGAAGTAGCAGGGCTTCCACTGATCGTGCTTTTTAATCAAAATTTTCTGTTGTTTGATAATTATATTTTCAAAATGCTACAAAACTTTAATACATATTTAGTAATTAAATCAGGATAATAGAAAATGGCAAGAAAGAATATGTATAGTATTTTAATTGTCTAATTATTTATATTAAAATTATCACTACAAATATTCTTAATTTATAAATATTTATTTCAACATTTTAGTTTAAATATTATAATAAAATTAATAAAAACATCTGTTGTTGTAATAAGTGAAGTTCTGAAAGAAAGTTTGATAATACCTCCCCCCTCCCTCCCATTTAGAGAGTAGATGCAACATGCAATGATACACCTTCAAGCGCAACATTTTAATAAGAAATGCTGACATGATAGCTGAAAGCTGGGTGATCCTTACCTTATTATTTTTTCTCAATTATTGTCGGTTCTGACTCACTCTAAAGTGATGTAATCACCCGTCTGTACTTAAAAAAAAAATGCTGACATGATAGCGAAAAACTGAAAGTAAAATGAGAAAGGGACAAATTATGAAGAGATGGCATACTCCAAAGACTTCATTGTTACTAATTAGTGATATGCATATGATAAAAAATTATAGCGATCAGCAATATGATGATGTGTCTGTGAAGGTGGCAGCATCAGTGATCCTTGGATTTCCACTGTTCCATTGAACCAGCAATTCAATTGACATGCGTTTCTGTGATGATTATGCTTACCAATTTTATGATTATGGCTGACCATCTTGAATGGAATGCTCCCATGATTCAGAAATTATTGCTTGCTGAATGAGTTAATTGGTTTACAAAATATTATTTTCTTGATTAATTAGCTTTCTACACATACAACAAAGAAAAGTTACAGTATTAGACTACATACCCCAGCAGGCGGTGAAAATCAAATAAAGTGGTTAAGTTATGACAATATCTGGTTCAGTTAGATACATTGAAATGCTTCACTTCTTAAATAATTAGTCAAATTTTATCCATCAAGTGTCTGAAAGAAGAGAAATTATTTTAAACATGAAAACATATTCAAGTGGGTATGTGTTTGGTTTGATACCAATACGAGACTATTAAGAAAATATCAAAATTATATAAAATTCCTTTGATCGATAATTTATGACGACTTGTGCATTCTGTATTTGTTCAAATGCCAATCAATTTGTCTAATAATTTGCATAAAATATTTATCTCAAATAGTCATTTATAGATAATGCTTCACATGAAGGCAACAACTGTTCTTTTCTTCTGGATGATCTTTTGCCTACAGCCATTCTCTTTCTTGAGATCTATGTTCCTCCCTATCCAAGGGAGAGGTAGATAATTTTCTCAAGATTAAATTCGATATGAGCATGAGTTTTGATATAAGGGGATTAGGTGTTATGACTTCGTGGCAGCTGGGGGTTTTGATCTATTTGGACCTTTTGTTCCATTGGCAGAGCTTCATGAAGACTCCAATATGCAGTTAAATAATCACGAGTCAAGAGTATAATTTAATCCCTCCTTGTTATATATGATGTTTCTGTGCCATTCTCTTTGTTATAATTTAATCCTTTATAACTATTAGCAAAATTCACTTCTATGACACTAGAATTTCATTGGAAGATAAGAGTAGTTTGAGCAAGCCTTGAGTACGCTATCTCAAAGATGAAGATAGACAGCATGGTCATGGAAGGGAATTCAAAACCACTTATCTCCTAGATAATCAATCAACTGGCCAATTCATAAGGATCCAGGATGCCGACCCATCATTATTAGATATCTAGGGGCTCATTCCTTTGCTTAAGTCTTTGAAACCCCCTAAATCTATAGAGAGGCAAATAAAGTGGTGGTGTGGTTGATAATGCATAAGTTATTGCAGAGGTTAAATCTTAATGTAAACACTCCAAGATCGCTTTGTGATATATTGTTATCAAACTCTAGTGGTGGGGGATTGTGTCTCGGCAAAACCTTGTTTGCAGTCCCAAAAAAAAAAACAATGAATATGATTAAAAAATAAAAATAAAAATATTATATATCTAAAATAGAGATTTAATTTATGTAAAAATTTTATTTGTAACATTAACATGAACATTGGCATTAATATATTCAGTCATCATAAAAATTTATTCTTTAACAGGCAACTCATATTAATTAATGATGCTGATATTAAAAAGTTTAACTATTATTAATTAATGCTTAGACGTTAGGATTTGGCTTGCCTAGTTCTACCGTATTGCTATACCGCCATTCAAAATTAGTTAAAAATGGTTCATTAAAATAAAGTAAGACACATATTTAGATAAATAAAGAGATGAGCTAACCTATCATTAATTACATGTATATCTAGCATCAAATCAAGATATTAATTTTTATTGTATAATAAGTATTTATATGTGTAAAATTTTACTTAATTAATTTATTAACATAAATAATATTTAAAAAATCATATCATATTTATCTTAAAATTACTTGCTATTATTGAATTGTTGAGTATATATAGCTAGCATTCCAATGGAAGAAAGTTTTAATCAATCAAAAACATTGCATAAATTATGCCATCATAACCATATTAAAAAATATTTCCTCTTCCTTATTTAAATTTAGTTTTTTATTGGGCATCACAGCATAACATTTTAAACTGTAATATTTTTGGAAAAATATTTTGAATATTTAAAAATATTAGAAAAAGAAGAATATTTAATATTAAATAATTTAAAATTTTTGAAAAATATTGTTTCCTTCCTAACCACTATAGTCTTGGATTATTTGTTTATGTTTTGAATATTTCAAAAAATATTTTAAAAAAATATTTTAATTTTTTGATTTTTTTTAAATTTTTTTTTTCTGCTGTTGCGAATGAAGGCGATCATTGGATCGAAGGTCGAAAGCGAGCTGTTCTCAACTGTGAGGCATCCGGACTCTTATCTACTACACCCGGATGGCTTTGGTTGCATGCATGGTTGGCTTGGATGCAGAGAGGCGAGGAGAAATTGCTCAAGTCCACCGTTAATAATCTTTGGTTTGATGCAGATGAATTTTGAATTAATCTTGGAAAGCCCGTGCGAATTAAGAAAAGCTAACTGTACTCAGATATATATGATGACCGCCACTTTGGCTTCTCATGAAAGCGGTTGGCAGCTGGCTGCATGCATGGACTCGAGAATAGGGAGTGCACGGCAATGACGTTTGTCTCTATGACAAATTGATGACATATAATTCTGTGACAAATTCAAAACAAGAGCAATGAAGGACAGCTGCGTTTCTTTCTGGTCATTTGTTGCAAGAGGAAGAAGCAAGGGAGAATGAGGGATGGATGGTATAGGGTTTTTGATAGCGATGTGGACAAGCTAAGGAGTCAGTTCAAGAAGATGATTGATTACCTTTGGTGATAATGAACATCACCAAAGCTAAGGATAGTCTCCAATTCCCTTAACAGTCATCTAGCTAGCCTGCTTCAATAATTTTGTAAGAACATCCGTCACTAGAATAAATAAACCAGATGAGAGAGAGGATCCCCTTGTCAAAGTCTTGTTTGCACTTAATCGATCTCTCTGAAAATCCATTAACCACTACCCTCACTTCCACTAAAATAAGAAATATAATGATCTAACCAATCAATCAGGAGAAAATCCATGCGCCACCAATATATGTAATAGAAAGCCCCAATTAATTCTATCAAAACTTTTTTAAAGTCAAGCTTTAATTTATATAACTCCAGGGCTGCTTGACCTTCCACAAAAAGATAGCTAGCACTTCATGGACTGTAATGAAGTTTCTAATGATTAATCTTCCTTTAGTGAAGGCTACTTGATCAGCTACATCCACTAGTAGAGGCAAACATTAATTTGCTAATCTAGCTACTAGCATTTTGAAGATAGTTTTATAATGAGAAGACTAATTAATAGGATGAAGGTCTTGCACTGAGAGAGTTCGTTTCTTCTTAAGGATCATAACTACATGAGCAAATTAAATTCAAAGTCCGCATATCTTGGGCACTCCTGTAAAAGTCATTTAGAAGGATAATGGTATCATCTCTAAGAAGATCCTAGCATCTTTGATAGAAACAAAAGGGGAATCCATTTGGATCCGTTGCTTTGGAGGCTCCCAGTGATGACACAGTTAATTTAACTTCTTATATATAGAAAAACTCCACAAGAGTACTCACTCAAGTCTACTAAAGCTGGATCATAGAGGAGAGGTTTCAATCAATAATAGCCGAAGAAGAGGAGAATATATAGTTCAGAAGAGATGGCCTCATGATTAATTATTAAGCTCTACATAATTTTCATCTATCAGCCTCTTATGCCCAAATGCTACCTTATGAAGGAAAATCATATTTCTTTCATCCTTTTTAAGCCAAATTAATGATCCTTGATCTTTATCTCCAATATAATTCCTGCTCCTCATAAATATCTGATAAAAACTTCTTCAGGTGTGAAACTCTGCTAGTGATAGATCGATGTACCCCATTCTCTTTTCTATCAAGCAGGTTTACATCATGAAGCAACTTTTATTTAATTTCTTTGTCAGTTTTCACCATCTCAGCAGGCCATCTTCTTAGAATTTTCCTTAATTTTCTAAGATTCGTTCCTCAGGCCATCATGGTGGCGAGAGTTAAAATCCTGAAAGTCCGGTGATATAAAAATGCTACCTGTTACACAGATCTGTTGCAGTTTGTTGCATTACAATGACAAGATTGCTTTTCATTTGATCATATTTTGCTGCTCAAACTTGACTGAGAAAATGGCGTGTCTCAAATATGGCTGGTCATGCAGGATCTCTCTTGAGACCAAATGCCATTAAGGTGGGACTTGCCCTAATAATTGTTAAGATAGTTAATGACCTTTCCATTGGTGTGTAGTGCTTTGGATCATTTCTGTTCAGCAGTCATTATTCTGTGCAAGTTCTCTGCCATAGAAGTTAAATTCTTTTTATAAATTATAAACCCTTGAGTGTCAGAATTATGCTATGATGAGCTTAGTATATAATATGGTACACTTTAATTGGTTTGTCAGATGTTTGACATATTTACCTAGCCGGTCATGATCATAGGCTCTATTTCTATTGATGAGCATCATACTACCATGACAGTGATAAGAAAAACGCTCAAGGTGGAATGTTCGTGCCTTTTAAAGTAGACCGTTTGATTCTGAAGGAGGTTTTTTAATTAATTATGTGATGAGCACTTTTTGTCATGTGCTTCCCTGGCGTACAGATATTGCTGCGTTGTCCAGTTGTTTTTTGTGTTCATTTCATGCTCGACTGCTGTCGTCTCTTCTTTTTTATTTATTTTCTTGTTCCAGAGATTGAGAGATCGAGGCTAATCTTTACCTTTCCTTGTACTCCATCCTTGATGTCTGAATACAATCAGAATTGAATCTTATTGTCTTATTCAAGCGGCGAGATGCGATATCGGGTGGTTCTTTTTTTTTTTTGGTACAAACGGGTGATCATACCAATCTAGGGTGAGTCAAACTCGAAATATCAGAATACAATATCTGGCCTAGAATAGTAGGGCAAGGGTCACCCCGCTGCCAGCTCCAAAGCCAGAGTGATAAGCCACTCGGGCAGCAATCCAATCCGCAGCTCCATTGGCTTCCCTGTAGATATGCCGAATCTGGACACACGCTGCTCCTGGAAGAAGAGATCTGATATCACTGATCATGGGGATGGACAACCGATAGTCAGTGGAATTCTGACGGATCCAGCTAATAACTGTAGCAGAATCACCTTCAATAATAAGCCTTTGGACGCCCAGGGTCCGAAAGGCATAAGATATACCAGCCCATGCCGCATACAGTTCAGCATAGGGGACAGTAGAGTCAAGCAAACCAAATCCGCCAGCCGCAATCATCATTTCGTCCGACCCTCTGATCATAAAAGCTGAACCCGCGTGTCTACCGCGAACACTCCCATCAAAGTTGATTTAATAAATCCTAGGGGGGGGCTCCCAAGAAACAAAGACCGTACGTCGGTGCGCTACCGAAGTAGCATGGGAGTCCCAGTGGCCAGGGCAAGCAGAATCCAGAGAACTCTAATGGAGAGTATACTCAGCAGCTGAGGAGACAGCGGACCTAATGACCCGAATAGAGGTAGGAGCCTCCTCAGTGAAAACAATATGGTTCCGGGATAACCAGATCTGGTACGCAATATAAACCCATCTCAAAACCATCTGATAGACACCATTCCGCATAGCCTGTCTAATCAGCCGAAAGAAAGATAAACACTGGGAGTCCGAATCATACTCCCAAGGACACATCCCCGAACGATGCCAGATCTGTCTTGCTCTACTGCATAAGAAGATAGCATGATCCACTGTTTCCTCCTCGAGGCCACACAACGGGCATATAGGCATGATGCTCAAACCTCTACGCGAGAGCAGGGAACAGGTCGGAAGAATACTCCAAGCGAGCTTCCATACGAAAAGACGCACTCTAGGGTGAATGGGAAGATGCCAGATCCAATCCAAATCCATCACTTGATGGGGCCGAGGCCGATAGATATCGACGAGGTCCCTCATAGAAGCCCGGGGCGAACAAGTTCTCCTCCAAACCCTAGAGTCATTAGTGTGGCCCGGAATGAGAGGAAGAGAAGTAACACGACGGTAGAGCTCATCCCCGAAGAAGCACGATATCGATGAGGAAAGCCAGGCCGAATGATCATGAGAAATAAGATCAGAGACTCTCATTCCATTTGGGATATCAGTGGTAACAAAAGTAGGCCATCGAGAAAGAGGAAGGTCAGAAATCCAGGCATCCTGAAGAACATCCACAGAGGAACCATCGCCAATAATCCAAGAAATGCCATCAAGAACAGTCGGAGCGTGACGACAAACCTCTTTCCAGAAGAAGGAGTGCCGGTGTGAGGATTGAGGGGAAGCAGAGTGATTCCAGTCATCATATTTGGCACGCATGAAGGAGCTCCACAGACAATGCGGATCAAGCAAGAACCGCGAAGCATGCCTAGCAATAAGAGCTTCCCGCCTGGCCATAAGAGACTGGATCCCGAGCCCTCCCTCGGCAGTCGGCATGCAGACAATATCCCAAGCAAGAAGATGAACACCATGACCTTCCTGCATAGAGGCCCAAAGGAAGTCCCGAAAGCATCTCTCAATCTTACGCAAACAAGTAAGAGGGATGGCCGCATTAGATAACAGATAGAGAGGAAGAGAAGACAGGACAGAGCGAATAAGAGTAATCTGAGCCATCATAGAGAGCCCAGTAACCTGCCACCCTTCAAGGCGATCGCGGACCCTCCTTTCCAGGATACAAAAGTCAGAAATCCAAGGCCTTCTACCCGTGATGGGAATCCCAAGGTAAGACAGCTGATCAGCCTGAGTAGAAATCCCCATAGTTTGCAATATAGAACCTCTGATCATGGGAGGCGTCTTTGGGCTGAAGCAGATCAAGGACTTGTTGAGATTGATTCTCTGACCCGATGCCCAACAATAATCTTGCAGAATGGTCGCCAAAATGGAAGCATTACGGTTAGAAGCCTTCCCTAGAAGAATGCAGTCATCCGTAAACATTAGGTGGGAAAGACAGGGCCCAAAAGGACCAGCAGAATAGGGCTCCAAAGATGAGTCCATCTGAGCCTGAGAGAGAGCCCGGGACAGAGCATCAGCAGATAGAATAAAAAGGAAGGGGGAAAGAGGACATCCCTGCCTCAATCCAACCTCAGAGTGGAAGTAATCAGTCTGCCCTCCATTGATAAGGAGAGAGAAAGACGGCCGGTGGACACAGCCATAATCCAGGTGATAAAGAGATCATGAAAGCCAAACTCCTGGAGGGTGCATTGCAGAAAGTCCCAACTCAGTCTGTCATAAGCTCTCTCCATATCAAGCTTGACGGCCATAAGACGCTGCCGACTAGAGGCACACTGCAGATCATGCATAAACTCCTGGGCTAAGAGAGCGTTATCAGTAATACTTCGGCCCCTGATAAAAGCATCCTGCTCCGGGGAGACAAGCTGAGGAATAACTGACACCATTCGAAAAACCAAAAGGCGAGCACAAACCTTATATAAGGTGGTGCAGAGGCTATCGGGTGGTTCTTTGATCGCGATTGTTCTGACGTCTACTTTGGGTGGAGAGGGTACGCAATGGAATTAATATGAAACAATGCAATCGTGATAATAGTTTTCCTTGAGTTGACATCTATGCGCCCTGCCGAAAAAGCCGCTTTGTAGTCTCAAATTTATTTATTTGGTGTGATTGTGCGCGTCATTGATGCCAAAGTCATCTTTCTTTAACGTCAAAAAAAAAAAAAAATAATAAATAAATAAAATAAAGATTCTTCTTCTTGAGATGCTCCCGCAAAAAGCCTCAGAAATTAGTTGCATTTATGGGAGTCCTCCAATGCTCAAGTAAACAACTCGAGAATAGATAAGAGAAAACTAGTAGAAAGATAGATAGAGAACTTGAATTCAGATCCCCTCATCATTGTGAGTATGGGCTTTTATACCTGTGTGAAGGTTCCTTTTTTCGCTTCTAAAAGGTGGTTGATTTGAGGTACCCTTGTCCGATAGGGGACAGATGGTAAGGCTGATAGCGACAGGTCGCAATCGACACTGAGCATGTCAAAGACATCTTATTCTGCCAACCACCTGCTAGGCGCGGCGCTACAGGCGGCAGATGGGCCTAGTCATGTCAGGCATGCACCGTTACGGGTTGCGGCCATGCGTTGTTCAGGAGGTAGAGGGCAACGTGGCCGCCACAGGCGATTGGTGGGTCATGTGGCTGTGTCAGGTGGCTCGAGGTGGCAAGACATGAGGTCCGAGGTCGAGGCCGAGGGAACGCCGGGTCCGAGGCTGATGCCGAGGGGACGCTAGGTCCAAGGCCGAGGCCGAGGGGATGCCGGGTCCGAGGGGACCTTAGAGGCCGAGGGAGCCTTGGAGGCCGAAGGAGCCTCGGAGGCCGAGGCGGGGGCTCCGGCAGTTATTTTTTCTCCGTTAACCCAAATGACGTTGGATCAGCGACATCAGATGCCCCATCGCCTCTGAGACAAAGCGAGCCCACCTCTGCAAGGGGAAAAGAGTGTCTCCTTCCGAGTGGCTGATCCCCACATGCTGCCAATTGCCGAAAGGCACGTGTCCATAGGTGCAGCAATGCTTTAGCATGGGTGATTTGGGGGTTGCAGTGGTACCGCTCCTGTCATCCGTCAGATCCGCGGACATCAGCCTTGAAGCGGGAGGGCGCCTGCCGAGGCGACTCAGCCTATAGCGGGGGACCACGTGGCCGGGTAGGTGAGGCAGGATGATTTGAAACTGATAAGTCGAGCGAAAGGCCGGATTTCGTCACTTTGCTTTAGATCGTCTTCTACCTCCAGCTATCGACCTCATCTTCCTCCGAGACCTCGCTTCCGCTGCTTTCTGCTCCAGGTTAGCTTCTTGATCACCCCAGTCCTCCTAGCCTTCGCACTAGGTTTCCTAATGCCTTCTTCTCCGTCCTGGTCCTCATCTGCCCCTCCTGAGGACCAAATCTCTTCCTCGAGGCTTCGTGCCTCTCCATCTCCTGCTCCCTCATGGTCCTCCACTTTTCCTCCTTCGGAGGACCACATTCCTCTCTCCCAGTGAGGAGCCGCTACCACGGCTCCGGCTAGGAGATGCCCGACGGCCGTCGGCGCATTCTCGAGGGTGGGGGCGGAATCCCCGATGGGGACCGCCTCCATGGTAACAGGTCAGGACTTAGCAAATATTAGGGCATGTTACCAAATCTCCCGAGACATAGGGCTCTTTTTTCCGACCCCCGACGATAGGGTTGTCTCTTCGCGGCTTGGTAGGATAGCTATTTACGAAATCTCTTTTAAGTTAGGTCTTCACTTGCCCTTTCACCCTTTTTTCATTAACCTCCTCGACTACTATTTTTTGACCCGCACCTAGTTGGTCCCGAATTCCCTTTGGACCGTTTGCGCCTTCATCGTCCTCTGTCACTTCCATGGCATCACGCCCAGACTATCCCTCTTCCGTTGTTTTTGCACTCTCTGACAACAGTCGGGTTGGTGGCTGTTTCAGCCTTGGCTCGGCAGAGTCCTCAAACTGTACCTCCCCTCCTCCGTTAAGGGATGGAAGTCCAATTTTTCTTTGCCAACCTCGACGGAGTTAAGCCTAGGTGGGGGGACCCAAACCTTAGGCCCAACATGGACTCATCCGTTCGCCTGGGGGACAGGGAAGCACTGGGGCAACTACTGACGATCGATGTCCCCAGGTGCAACCAATTCCTGTCGGAGGACAATCTCCGACTTGCGGGGGTCTCCACCCGGAGTGGTGAGTAGTGGCCGACCCAACACTTAGCCAGTTTTTTTCTCTTCTTCTTCTTCTTCTTTTTTTAACTCTGACCGATGGTGTGCAGTGATGAAGGTCCCCGTCCGTACCCTTAGGAAAGCGGCCACCAAAAGGAAGAAGGCCCTCGAGGGTGTCGAGGGACCAAGCACCAGGCCACGAACTTAGGCCCCAGCCAGCCTGCGGCGCGAAACTCACCGCCTCCCGAGCGCAGGGAGCCCACGGTCGCCCTCGAGGTGGACCTAACAGCAGACACCCCTCCGGAGGGAGCGAGGGCCGAGGGGGCGACCGCAGTGGAGCCCCCGATCTCGATCAAGCCGACCCCAGCGGAGGCGGAGCAGAACTGGGGTGAGGGATCGTCGGCCGCAGCGGGACCACCCCTGGAGGAAGAGCCGGCAGCCCTCAGTCCGGTTCCCGCCATGCCTGAGCCTGCCAAGGCTGTCGAGGGAAACAGAGCCAGGCCGATCCCTGCCAGGCCCTCCGTTATGAACGACGGGTGCCTAGCGGAGCGGCTCATCTCCCAAGTCATCCTGCTTGAGTTCCAATAGGAGCTCAGCCACTTAGGAGCGTCGACGTTCTTTCAAGAAGCCTTCGTGGCCCTCATTCGGATAAATAGCCTTCATGACCTCAGCGTTAGATACTTAGCTGATTTTGGCACTAAAAAATGTACTCTGGATGCAGTCGGCGAACTCCCTGGTGGCCACGAGGAAGGTTATTAACCAAGGGGAAACCATTATCCGCAAGGCTCGGCGGGATGCTGAGGAGGCCCAGGCCCGAGCTGAAAGACCGAGGGGGCCTAGGAGGCGGCGAGGACCGATCGAGCTGCCGAGCTCAAGGAGGCCGCTAGGCAGGCAGAGGCGGAAGCTGATCGCGCCCGAGCAGCCCTGAACCAACTTGGGGTGGCAGAGGGCGTCGTCTCCGACAGGGACCACCACATCGCCGAGCTTAGCTCTGCCATCCAGGCGGCCGAGGCGAGGGCAGAGCGCGCCGAGGAGGCAGCGAGGAGGGCCGCTTCCCTGGCTGCGAAGGAGGAGACCAAGGCTCGCGAGGCACATGCTGCCACCGAGGGGAGGATCGCAGCGGCCGTAGAGGAGTTTCTGGACATCTGCGCGCTTCTCGAAGGAGCTGGATGAAGCCTTCATGGATGCTTACCTCCAAGGATTTTGGGACGACAAGGAGAAGGTGGCCCGAGTCCTCGACTTCCCCTGCGCCCTGGAGATCGAACCGGACCCGATGTCGAGGGGGCCTCATCCGACGATGAGCCCGCAGCTGTCGATCCTTGACTTTTGTACTTGTTTTCCTTTTTGTACTAAAGTCCGATCCAGTCGGCATTTTGTAAGCACTTTTTAGTAATGAATTTTTTTTTAAATGTGCACTGGACTTATGGTTTCCCTCAGCTCGCCGATGCAGGACCCCTAGGGGCTGCGTTGGCATAGGGGATAGTACCCGTTAGCCCGTCGCCATCAGATCCGTGACTTAGCCACTTTGTAGGGTTAGGGTTTAAAGGGAGCACCAAGGTCGGACTTGGGGTTGGCCTTGGGCTGCTGAGTACCGATGGTACTAGCCTCAGGCTTTTCGATGCCGGTGGTACACCGATCTTTGGTGCCAAAGGTACGTCGGTCTTGAAGTGCCGTGCTGGCCTCGAGCTTTTTGGTGCCGGTGGTACACCGATCTTAGGTGTCGATGGTACATCGGTCTTGAAGTGCCAAGCTGGTCTCGGGCTTTTTGGTGCCAGTGGTACACTGGTCTTCGGTGCCGGTGGTACATCGGTCTTGAAGTGTCGAACTGGCCTCGGGCTTTTTGGTGCCGTGGTACACCAGTCTTCGGTGCTAATGGTACATCGGTCTTGAAGTACCGAGCTAGCCTCGGGCTTTTTGGTGCCAGTGGTACACCGATCTTCGGTGCTGATGGTACATCGGTCTTGAAGTGCCAAGCTGACCTTGGGCTTTTTGGTGCGGTGGTACATCGATCGTCGATGTCGATGGTACATCGGTCTTGAAGTGCCGAGCTGGCCTCGGGCTTTTTGATGCTGGTGGTACATTGGTCTTCGGTGCCGATAGTACATTGATCTTGAAGTGCGAGCTGGCCTCGGGCTTTTTGATGCCGGTGGTACACCGGTCTTCGGTGCCGATGGTACATCGATCTTGAAGTGTCGAGCTGGCCTTGGGCTTTTTGGTGCTAGTGGTACATCGGTATTGAAGTGATGAGCTGGCCTCGGACTTTTTAGTGCCGATGGTACATCGATCTTCAGTGCCGATGGTACATCGGTCTTGAAGTGCCGAGCTGATCTCAAGCTTTTTGGTGCCGGTGGTAATCGGTCTTGAAGTGCCGAGTTGGCCTCGGACTTTTTGGTGCCAGTGGTATACCGGTCTTCAGTGCCGATGGTACATCGGTCTTGAAATGCTGAACTGGCCTTGGGCTTTTTGGTGCCGATGGTACATTGGTCTTGAAGTGCCGAGCTAGCCTCGGACTTTTTGGTGCCGATGATACACCGGTCTTCGGTGCTGATGGTACATCGGTCTTGAAGTGCCGAATTAGCCTCGGCTTTTTGGTGCCAGTGGTACACCGGTCTTCTGTGCCGATGGTACATCGGTCTTGAAGTGCTGAGCTGGCATTGGGGTTTTTGGTGCCGATGGTACACCGATCTTCAATGCTGATGGTACATCGATCTTGAAGTGACGTGCTGGCCTTGGGCTTTTTGGTGCCGGTGGTACACCGGTCTTCGGTACCGATGGTACATCGGTCTTGAAGTACTAAGCTGGCCTCAGGATTTTTGGTGGTGGTGGTACATCGATCTTCGGTGCCGATGATACATCGGTCTTGAAGTGCCAAGCTGGCCTCGGGCTTTTTGGTGTCGATGGTACACCGATCTTCGGTGCCGATGGTACATTGGTCTTGAAGTGCCGAGCTAACCTCGAGCTTTTTGGTGCCGGTGGTACATCGATCTTCGGTGCTGATGGTACATCGGTCCTGAAGTGCCAAGTTAGCCTTGGGCTTTTTGGTGCCGATGGTACGCCGGTCTTCGGTGCCGATGGTACATCGGTCTTGAAGTGCCGAGCTGGCCTCGGGCTTTTTGGTACCGATGGTACACCGGTCTTCGGTGCCGATTGTACATTAGCCTTGAAGTGCCGAGCTGGCCTTGGGCTTTTTGGTGCTGGTGGTACACCGGTCTTCGGTTTCAATGGTACATCGGTCTTAAAGTGCCGAACTGGCCTTAGGATTTTTGGTACCAATGGTACATCGATCTTCGGTGCTGATGGTACATCGGTCTTGAAGTGCCGAGCTGGCCTCGGGCTTTTTGGTGTTGGTGGTACACCGATCTTCGGTGCTGATGGTACATCAATATTGAAGTGCCGAGCTAAAGGGAGTCTCCCTGGTGGGGGCTCGCGGCATCATGTGGTAGGCCCACAGTACGTTGGGGAGCTCCTCCACCCACCTTCCTTTGAAGTCGTCCAGCCGTGCTCGAAGTCCTTGGAGGATGATGCGGTTGGTCACCTCGGTCGCGCCATTGGTCTGAGGGTTCCTGACAGAGGTGAACCGCTGCTGAATGCCTAGCTCGATGCAGAATCCTCTGAAAGGCGCATTATCGAACTGCCGACTGTTGTCGGTGATGAGGGTATGCGGCAGTTCGAACCGACAGATTATAGATTTCCAGAAAAAGGACCTCACCTTGCCCTCGGTGATCTTGGCCAGTGCCTCGGCCTCAATCCATTTGGTGAAGTGGTCAACGGCTACCAGAAGGAACTTGCGCTGATCGGAGGCCGGGGAAATGGTCCCAAGATGTTCATCCCCAACTGAGCAAAAGGCCAGGGGGCCGCCAGGGGGTTCAGCTGGGAGGTCGGCTGCCACTGGATGTTGGCATGACGTTGGTAGCTATCACACCTCCTAACGAGCTTGGCGGCGTCCTCCCTCATTATCAGCCAGAAGTGCCCTTACCGTAGGGCTTTATATGCTAGAGCCCTGCCCCCCAGATGACTTTCGCAGATGCCCTCATGGATCTCCCACAGGATATAATCAGCTTCTATGGGGCCGACGCACTTGGGGATCGGGTACGAGAATGACCTTTGGTAGAGCCTCTCGTCCATCATTAAAAACTTTGGAGCCCGCCGCTTGAGTAGTCTAGCCTCAGCTGGGTCTTCAGGGAGGGCACCATCGGTACAATACCAGATGTAAGCATCCATCCAAGAGGGTTTTTGTGCGATTAGCAGGGCTTCCTCTGTGGCTTCAATGCTTGGGACCTCCAGATGCTCCACATATATTCTTCCCAAGGTCTCGTCAGCCAAGGTGGCCAAACGGGAGAGTGCATTAGCCCGGGAATTTTCTCCTCTAGGGATGTAATTGACGCGGAAGTAAGCAAAATGGGAGGCTCGGGACTGAACCTTGCTCAAGTAACGGGACATTGTTGGATCTCTGGCTTCATATTCCCCAGCAACTTGCCCAGAGACAAGCTAAGAGTCTGTGAAAGCCCTCAAACGCCTCACGCCGAGCTCCGGCCAGCTTCATCCCCACTAGTAAGGCTTCATACTCCGCTTGGTTGTTGGTGACGGGGAAAAAGAACCGGAGAGCGTACTCCACCGCTTCTCCCTTCGGGCTCGCAAGGATGAGACCAGCTCCACTCCCTTGGGAGTTTAATGCGCCATCCACATAAAGGATCCAGTCTTCCTTTCCTGCCTCCTCCGACGTGGGGATCTCCAAAGTGCGGTTCCTTTGGATGCTCCTCGGCCCAGGTGCATTCGATGAGAAAATCGGCTAACACCTGGGACTTCATTGCAGACCTCGAATAGATTGACAAGTCAAATTCTTCCAGCTTGATAGCCCACTTCGCAAGTCGTCCAGAGGTATCATGATGGGATAAGATAGTCTGGAGGGGCTGATCCGTGAGCACCGCGATTGGATGGGCTTGGAAGTAGGGTCGAAAGCGCTAAGCGGAGATGATCAGGGCGAAGATAATCTTCTCAATTCTGGAGTACCTGGTCTCCACGTCGTGAAGCACCTTGCTGGTGTAGTAGACTGACTTCTGCGTCCCGTCAGTGTCCATGTGGACAAGTATGGAGCTGACGGCCTCGGGGAGGGGGGGGCTGCCAGATATAGAAAGAGCTCATCTCCGCTCCTTGGCTTGGACAGCAATGGCAAAGTGGATAAAAACTTCTTTAACTCCTCAAAGGCTTCTTGGCACTCCTTTGTCCACTCGAAGCCGTTGACCTTGTGCAATGCCTTGAAGAAAGGCAAGCACCTCTCCACCGACTTGGATAAGAAGCGACTCAAGGCTTCCATCCTTTCGGTCAGGCGCTGTACCTCCTTCTTGTTAGCAGAAGGCCTCATGTCCAGAATAGCTCAGATTTTATTGGGGTTTGTCTCGATCCCTCGCTGCATCACCATAAAGCCCAAAAACTTGCCCGCTATAACCCCGAAGGCACACTTGCAGGGGTTCAACCTCATCTGATACCGACAGAGATTGCCGAAGGTCTCTACAAGGTCGGCAACATGGTCAGTGGTACGGGTACTCTTGGTCAGCATATCATCAACGTACACCTCCATATTGCGCCCAATCTGGTCCTCAAAGACCTTATTCATTAGCCTCTGATAGGTGACCCTCGCATTCTTCAATTCAAATGGCATCACCTTGTAGCAGTATATCCCCTTTTCGGTCACAAACGAGGTAGCTTCTTTATCTGCTGGATTCATCTTGATCTGGTTGTACCCCGAGAAGGTGTCCATGAAGCTGAGGGTCTCGTGGCCAGATGTGGCGTCCATCAATTGGTCAATCCGAGGCAATGGAAAGCTATCCTTGTGGCACGCCTTATTGAGGTCGGTGAAGTCTACGCACATCCTCCAGCTCCCACTGGCCTTGAGGACCATCACAACGTTGGCTAGCCAGTCGGGGTAGTGGACCTTTCGAATGTGGCCGGCAGCCACTAGCTTGCGCACTTCCTCATCAATGGCCTTCTGTTGGTCAAGGGCGAAGCTCCTCTTTTTCTGTCGGACGGGACGACACTCTGGTTTGATGTTGAGCTGATGGATAATTACCTCCTCAGGGATGCCTGGCATGTCGGACGCCGACCATACGAAGATGTCGGAGTTGGCTCGTAGGAAAGCGAGAAGCTGGTCGTGCGCCACCTCTGAAAATAGGGCTCCGATCTGGATCATCCTTGCCGGTCCTCCCCAAGGGAAGGTCAGCAGGTGCTCGGCCAGCTCTCCTCTCCTCTCCTCTCTGAGTCTTGGGGGTCGAGCTCTTCTAGTACAGGTGTAGGTACCACCCCTGCGGGCTGGGGGCCATGTGGTAGCAAAGCGGTAGCAGGTTCTGCTCCCCCCGCATCATCCCGACTCCTTTGCTGGTAGGGAACCTCACGAGCAGCCTTTTGGTGGAAATGACAACATCCAGAAGATTTAGTCCGGGTCTCCTGAGGATGGTGTTGTAGGCGAGAGGAACCCGGACCACAAGAATGTTCATGCAAACTGTGCTCTGATACGGTGGCATCCCGGTTGTGACGGGGAGAGTGATCTCTCCCTCAACTCTCACGGAGTCTCCAGTAAAACCCATTAGGGGCATGGCGATAGGCCGAAGGGAGCTGGGAGACAAGTTCATCCGAACAAACGCGTCATAACTCAAAACGTCCACTGAGCTCCCACTGTCAACTAGAATTCTTTTAACATGATGCTTAGCGATCGTCATGGACACGATGACACTGTCATCATTTTTGTTGACCACCCCCTCTAGGTCCCTTTTAGAAAAGGGAATTACAGAGTCTAACCCCTCCTCTCTATGTGGCCTCTTAGATGTGCCGCCTACCCCCAAGAAATCATCGCCATCGTCTTCTCGGTTGGGGTGTTATCGATGCTGGCTATTGGTGGCGGAGGCGCCGATGGGCCGGGTGCACTCAGGTTGCCCCTCTGGATGAACTTTCCTAGGTGGCCACGCTGGATGAGGTCCTCTATCGCTTTCTTCAACTGGCGATAGTTGTCGGTGTCGTGGCCGTGGTCCCGATGGAAGCGGCAGTACAAATTTTTGTTGCGGGGTCTTCGAGTTCAACGGAGGAGGGTGCTGAAGGTATGACTCGCCCTCTATCTCAAGCAAGATGTGAGATATCGGAGCGAGCAATGGAGTGAATAGACCATCCCTGGGGGCGAGAGCCCGGGGACAGTTGTCTGGACGGCGGGAGGCTCGGGCCTCCTAGGACGAGCCTCACCAGGCTCGGGCTAGTCTGCTTCTTGGCGGAACTACCACTAGCCTCGTGCCGGGAGAAATCAGCCTCATCAGCGTGGATGTACTTTTGTGCCCGGCTCAAGAGTTCAGCGTAGGAGCTGGGCGGGTTCTTGTCAAGTGAATATGTAAAGCGAGAGGGGCGAAGCCCTCGCTTTAAGGCCAGGGTGGCCACAGAATCCTCGAGGCTGTAGACCTCGAGGGCAGCTTCTTTGAATCGGGCGATGAAGTCCTGCAGGGACTTGCCACCCTTCTGTTGGACGGAAAATAGGCTATCCGCCACTCAAGGAATCTTTCGGCAGGCGTCAAAATGGGCCAAGAAAGCCCTCTTCAGTTGGCGGAAGGAGTTGATACTCCGCGGCGGCAGGCGGAAGTACCAGGCTCGGACAACCTTCCTCAAGGTAGCGGGGAAGGCTATGCAGAGCAAAGAGTCGGTTGCCCCCTGGACCTGCATGAGGACCTTGTAGCTTTCCAGGTAGTCCAGGAGGTCGGTGGTCCCGTCATACGGGTCCAGCTTAGGAAGACGAAATCGGGTTGAGATCGGCTCCTCCATAATGCGGCGGGATAGCGGTGGCCGATTGTCATAGTCCGCCTTTAGTAGGTTGGTGATCCGGCAGCTGAGCTCTTCCAGTTGCTGGTTATATTCTTCGAGCCGACGCTCGGCCCAGTGAGCTATCCGGCTATCGAAGGACCCCTTCCTCGAAGATTTCGAGGATGGGAAGGAATGACGGCGGTGGAGACGGGTGCGCTCCGCCTCCTTCCCATGCCACCGCTTGGAGGAAGCACGGCATGACGAGAGGGAGACCGGGACCTCTTAGAGGTCTCCCGGTGATGGCGCCTGGGCGAAGCGCGGCGGTGGCAGACTTCTCGGACGGGAGACCTCCCCCGAGAAGAATGCTAACTGGGTTAGACTACCCCTGGGACTGATGAGGATGGCCCTGGTTGCTGTTGTAGAACTTAGACCGAGATGACCTTAGAGGCCAAGAGAGCCTCGGAGGCCGAGGCAGGGCTTTGGCAGTATTTTCTTCGTTAACCCTAACGGCGTTGGATCAGCCACATCACAATTCATTATTTTTGTTTAGATTTCTATTATTATATCATATACCAGCACACCGTTTGGCTGGAATTCTATTGCTTTGATTGTCTTTCTATTTTATTATAATTGAGAGTGCCAGTTCTCGTCTGAGCCATATCTTAATCTAGCCAGCTAGTTGTTTGTTGGAGTTTTTTTTTTTTTTTCCTTCTTTTCTTTTGGAGAGACGAAATTCATCTACTACCATGTTGATTCCATCAACCTCTCTTCCTTTTATTGAAGGATCCACGCGTAGCGAGCCGCATATGGATTACGATGGGTGGGCCTTGGATAGGGGCTGGGCTTTAAGACGAAAAGTGTCATTTTCAAATAATTGAGGCTAACAAAATTAATCCATGTAAAAAAAAAAAAGTTGGACGTGGATTTATCCTTTTTGTTTTTGTTTTAATCCAACTACTAATGAGCTGGTCGTGGATAGAGAGAGAGAGAGAGAGAGAGAGAGAGAGAGAGAGAGATTTCCAGCTAGATTCCACCGCCTGCAATTTGGCGGAATAAAAATCTGGTGGCAAAGTAGTAAATTAAGGAAAGATTCAAAATTTGAGATAGTACTTGTTCCATTTGACGTCCTGTAGATTTGGATGGAATGTATCTGGACGTCCATCTGAGAACAAAGCATCAACTTTGCGTTCACCAACAGACAACAGTTGCAGTTGGGTTTATTTTTGACTCCATTACATCATGCGCGCATGGCAGATTGGCAGTCCATGTCCATCATAAAACATCTCCACCTATGGATGATATTCACCGCCTGAATTGAAGGTAACTTTCTTGCATGGCCCTGCATTACCATTCATTCTTATCCAATGGCAGTCTCGCTCGCTCATCAACGTTTACTCTTACTCCTCTTTTTATTAAAAGAAAAAAAAAAAAAGGTAACACAAACATCAAACACCATAGATCCCATCTATGACTATGAAGCGTGGCAATCAAAAGAAACGCAGGAAAGCTTTCCAATTCTCGTTCGGCCTCTGATCTCTTCTTGCTCAGTAGAAATCTTGAAGGATCCGACTCGACTCTTCCCTCCTTCCTCTTTTCCCAGCAAGAGAGAGATCTAGGGTTAAGGCTTTGGCTCAGCCCGCCAAGATGTCCTCCTCGACCTCCTGGCGCGGCGGCTACGGGACCATCCCCACGGCTCCTGAGGCCACGGCAGCCTCCAGCTCCCGCGCCGCCGGGATCTTCTCCCGGGCCAAGGAGCGGGGCCAGGCCCTCATCGCCACCCGCCGACCGTGGCGCGAGCTCGCCGATCCCACCGCCTTCGGCCGCCCCTACAGCTACGGCGAGGCCATGGCCCGCGTACGCCGCAACCTCGCCTACTTCCGCGTCAATTACGCCCTCATCGTCCTCTTCATCCTCTTCTGCAGCCTTCTCTGGCATCCTGTCTCCATGATCGTCTTCCTCATCGTCTTCGTCGCCTGGTTCTTCCTCTACTTCTTCCGCGACGATCCGATTGTGCTCCTCGGCCGTGAGATCGATGACCGTTTGATTCTCTTCGCCCTCTCCGTGATCACTATTGTCGCCCTCGTGTTCACTCATGTCGGCATGAATGTTCTGGTCTCACTGATCATCGGGGCAGTGCTCGTGGGGTTGCATGCGGCGTTTAGGGTTACCGACGACCACTTTCTCGAAGAGCAAGAAGCTGCGGATGGGGATTGCTCTCGGTCGTTGGTAGCCCGATCCGCGGCGCCCGTGCCTATGGCCACGTGTGACTCTTGCTTCTGGTGACCTCTTGAGATTGTGGATTTCTGTTGTGTTGCTGACAAGGGATTTATCCGATGAATTTGAGGCAAGTTTTGCTGCTTGTGTTTTCAGAGTTTGGTTTCTGAAGGAGACTGACCGTACATTGTGATTGATTGCATCAAACAAAGATGGTAATAACTTGTCTTTGATCTGATTCTGGTTTTTTTGGCCCTTAAATTCCTGCTATGTTTTTAGATGTCATTGTAAATGTTTAGTTAGAAATAAGATTGAATGTAAGGCACAATGTTTTTGTTTCTGTGTTCTGAAAAAGGGGAAAAAAGGTTGGATTCATCTTTTTCTTGTGGGCCACTTTCATGTCATTGAATGTTGAATGAGTATGTAAATTTACTGTTTTGATGGAAATCTGCCCTTCTTTACACACAATGTGGTTGGATGTTATGCTCAGATTGTCGGAAGGAGTGCCATTCTATGTGTCTGTGTTATTCTTGTTGAGTTTGTTTCCTGAATGTGTGGCACCTTTTTCTTTGATTTGCAGTGGATGAGTTTGTTAGAGTAGGGCATCAAGGATACTATAATGCTCTTAAATGATATCTAGAAAATATTTTTCTATCGCTTATTTTCTTCATATGTTTGCTTAAGATTTTAAGCCATCGCCTAGCCTAAATGGGTATGCAGGGCTTACTTTCAATGACATGTTCACTTGAATAGCGTGAGTGGCCATTTAGCCTTTTAGGCATCTCCTTGAATGTTAAGTGGCAATTCGTTTTATTTGACTATGAGAATTATGATGAGCATTGACTGTGAATTTATCAATATAAGAAAACATTAGAAATACTTAAAATACTGCTTAACACTATATCTTGTTTTGGCTATGTTTTAATTCCATTTATTCTTATTTCTTTTCAAGGCTCTGTCTAGGTTTTGTTCCTAAGGTATCTGACCAAATGATTTTTTTTCTGGTAAGCATGATGTTCCATCAGTTATACTGGTAAAGAAAGGCTTTGATCCTCCCAGCAGTTTTGACTAAAGCACATGAATTCCTTCTCCTACTCTCTAAATTTCTCCATCTTTTCATTTTTTCCTTGTTCGCTGTCTTCGCTTCTTTATGCATTCTTCTATCTTTAGTGAACTAACCAGAACTTCCTTTCATGACTTATCTCTCACATATAGACACACCCACTTCTTTCTCATTGCCGTCATCATCATGTGCTACAACTTTTGTAAATATTGTAACTGTTCATTTTTATCTTTTGTTGTAAAAGGAGGGTCTTAGAGTCATGCCTGAGGTGAGCAGCTCCTTAAATGTCACCTAGATCTAGGCAGCCCAACCCCAGGCAAGTTCTCAACTGACAAAGCAAGTGCCCAAAAGCCCCCAAAAAACAGGCACGTTGGTGATCCTGTAAATGACACCTGTTGTGTTGCTGGGTTTTGTTTGGGCTTTGGTGGTCTGTAAGATGTACCTAATAACCTTGCAATTAACCTGACAACTTAATATGAGAAATCCGTTGTCCTTCAACCCATCCCAATATTTCTATGCCCTATTATGTTAGGAGAGGAGCAGGAAACTAAAGGATGGATGACCTGTTGGCTGTGGCAGCAAGGGCAAACCGCAGCCATTGATGGTTTTTCCAATGGACAATATCTGGCAGTGGTGCAGGTTTGTAGTTTTTCTTCTTTTTCCCATAATTTTTCCGATTTGGCTCTTGTACCTTTCCTTTTTCTTTTTATATGCCCCTGGCTTTCCATCTATAGTCTAGAGTCTTTTACAACCTTGATCTTCTTTTCTTATACTATCAGATTGATATTTTGTCACACCCTATACATGTTAGGAAATCACTAACAATTAGACAATTCATAATGTTTTAGAGTTTGTTGCATTTTAATGTTATTTTATATGTAGTGGCCTATCTAGGACTTTTCCCACTTAATGTCAGTAGCACCACAAACTGTGTAAACAACAAGATTTCAGGGTGTCAAACTATCACTTGAATGTCTTGACAACAATGGCTCTCATGTTATGGCAGTGAATTTCGAGTGGAATAATCCTGATAACGTGTTTTATTAGAGATACAAGCTTTGCCCATGCAAGCTTACTATGAAGTTCCAAAATTGGTCGGCTTATTTGTTTAGGTAACCCACAAGATGTCTACTTTCTAATAGTGATTCAAGTCTCAATAGGATGGGAGCGAAGACGGTTGAGACTATCCTAGAAATATTTCGGGACCAATCTTAGCTGTCCTGGCCCGACTTACTTCCAACCATATTACATTATAGTATCAATTTTAAGTATATCTAGTTTATCATAAAGATATAACTTTTAAAGTTCAAATATGTTTAAAAATCAAGTAAAATACTTAAGCTTTAGATATTTTTTTTTTAAAAAAAAGGCAGGCAAGTATTAAAATGTTTGAAAAAATCGAGATTGAGATAGGATAAGATGCCCAGCGTTTTGTTCCATAAAAAATTCAGAACACCTCTATCCTACGAGAATTAAAACCTTGCTTTCTAATGTTGTTCCCATTGCCACTCTCTCCCTTGCTTATGTTCTCCTTTAATTTTATGACAGCTCTAGACCCTGTCATCACAAGCAGTTTCAACTGGGGCAGACATCTAGATAAGAGAGGAACCAAAAACAAGACTAAAGTTCATGTAGTAGAGATTTGAAAAATAGTCATTATAAACCTTGTTGCTTGGAACATACTATTAAAATTAAAATCTTAAGGCAAGCCCCTAGACAAATTTAGTACATAGTACATTGTGATATACTTCCCATGTCAATCGAATGGTAATAATGTTGGATGAAGTTCCTGATCATATTTTTGTTTGCAAATGTAACTTGTGAAGGATATCAAGAACTCCCCTTTGAGGTTAGTAGACACATGATAATGGAATCAATATATGTGTTCATTTTAATGCAATATCAGGGCATAAGCCAGCTGTTAAATCACTGTGTACTTTTGTTAGAAGCAAGTATTTCCTATTCTTTGGTATTTGGGAAGAAAGGACGCTATTTGACCATGAAAACAATATATCTTTCCAATGTAATTGATCTAGCTGGAGTCAACCTATCGCTAGCATGCATTTACTTTGTCTTGAATTGAATTACCAATATAAATAACATGCTTGATGATGATGAAGTATTATGTAGTAGTATTTCCTTTAACCGTTATATCGATTTCTTTTTTTCCCTCTGGCTTTCTTGTATCAACCTGCGCTTGTAGGACAGGTCTGGACTGAATGGAACACAATCTTCTAGAAGCAATATGAGATTTTACTTTGCTCTATTATTATGTATTTGCAAGTTGATGAAAAATAACAGGCGAGCATGAGAGAAAGTATTACATCTTAAGAATTCAGACCAGGAGTACTGAGAAAAAACAGAAGGCGAAGAGTAGCATGATTAACGAACGAGCTTTCATAATAATACCGAAACCAGTAGGCAAATAGTGCATCCTTGGCACTTCTTAGCATAATAAGATGCATGATCGAGACAGTTTTTATTTCCAGCAACTCTTACTAATGAAATTCGCTGACTTATTGATAAATCTCTCTGATCATTCTTGATTTTTTTTTTTTTCCAAATTCCTCTAAGTTTCTTTTGAACATTTATGCAGTTCTGGTGATTTCACAAATAAGTCATCTTTTTTTGGTTCTCTTCATTATTTGTTTCAAAATATTTTAAAAATTATCCTACTAAGTGAAATAAATTTCAATATTTAATATTTGTACATTCTTTTGCTTTTAATTTCTGATGTAATCTGAAAATGCCCCTGAACTCTTATCTAGAATACATAGCTTTGCCATTGGCAAAATAATGTCAAATCTCAGTCTGTGAATATGAACAGCCATCTCAGACCATGTTTGCTTTCCTAATTTGATCCTGTTAATGTATGTGATGAATTTGAGCGTGCATATTATAATCTTTCTACAAATTCTTTATGACCATCTGCAGTTGTTTGAATACTGATGAGGCAATTTTTATTTTCGCAACTTAATCATCATCTGACCACTTGGAGCCATGACATAGGCATGTGAAGTTCGAATTTTGTTTTGATTCCATGTGATTACAGTGCAAGTTATCTCACTATTACCATACCTTACACCTCATTCAACCCTTACGTGCCCCCTTTGACTTAAAGATGCCTTAGATAAAATTCGTTTATTTATTATCATAAATCAAGGAATGTTTGCAATGAATCGATAAAACTTATGGTTAAATACTCCTTCCAGCAGGGAGAAATAGCAAAGAGCCATTCTTGAGCTGCCTGGCGGTCCACTGCTTTTTCCTCTTTTGCAATACTTCGGAAGCTAAACTTCATTATACGACCTAGATTGCAATAATTTCATCACTGTAATTGTATTCACTTGGATACTTAAAAATAAATTTTACATGGGAGTCATTCTACACTAAACCATTTGGCAATTTAATGTTGCCATTTTATTGGATCACATGAAACTTATGCAAGTGATGCCAAATTGAGTGTGGCTAATTGCATGTTGCACTTTTTGCAAGCTAGTTTAGTCCATAAACTGTTTTTTTTTTTTTTTTTTTTTTTT